>JAJQQW010000020.1:685000-802500 GCA_025583905.1 Ia io | reverse complement strand
GGGGGGGGGGGGGGGGGGGGGGGGGGGGGGGGGGGGGGGGGGGGGGGGGGGGGGGGGGGGGGGGGGGGGGGGGGGGGGGGGGGGGGGGGGGGGGGGGGGGGGGGGGGGGGGGGGGGGGGGGGGGGGGGGGGGGGGGGGGGGGGGGGGGGGGGGGGGGGGGGGGGGGGGGGGGGGGGGGGGGGGGGGGGGGGGGGGGGGGGGGGGGGGGGGGGGGGGGGGGGGGGGGGGGGGGGGGGGGGGGGGGGGGGGGGGGGGGGGGGGGGGGGGGGGGGGGGGGGGGGGGGGGGGGGGGGGGGGGGGGGGGGGGGGGGGGGGGGGGGGGGGGGGGGGGGGGGGGGGGGGGGGGGGGGGGGGGGGGGGGGGGGGGGGGGGGGGGGGGGGGGGGGGGGGGGGGGGGGGGGGGGGGGGGGGGGGGGGGGGGGGGGGGGGGGGGGGGGGGGGGGGGGGGGGGGGGGGGGGGGGGGGGGGGGGGGGGGGGGGGGGGGGGGGGGGGGGGGGGGGGGGGGGGGGGGGGGGGGGGGGGGGGGGGGGGGGGGGGGGGGGGGGGGGGGGGGGGGGGGGGGGGGGGGGGGGGGGGGGGGGGGGGGGGGGGGGGGGGGGGGGGGGGGGGGGGGGGGGGGGGGGGGGGGGGGGGGGGGGGGGGGGGGGGGGGGGGGGGGGGGGGGGGGGGGGGGGGGGGGGGGGGGGGGGGGGGGGGGGGGGGGGGGGGGGGGGGGGGGGGGGGGGGGGGGGGGGGGGGGGGGGGGGGGGGGGGGGGGGGGGGGGGGGGGGGGGGGGGGGGGGGGGGGGGGGGGGGGGGGGGGGGGGGGGGGGGGGGGGGGGGGGGGGGGGGGGGGGGGGGGGGGGGGGGGGGGGGGGGGGGGGGGGGGGGGGGGGGGGGGGGGGGGGGGGGGGGGGGGGGGGGGGGGGGGGGGGGGGGGGGGGGGGGGGGGGGGGGGGGGGGGGGGGGGGGGGGGGGGGGGGGGGGGGGGGGGGGGGGGGGGGGGGGGGGGGGGGGGGGGGGGGGGGGGGGGGGGGGGGGGGGGGGGGGGGGGGGGGGGGGGGGGGGGGGGGGGGGGGGGGGGGGGGGGGGGGGGGGGGGGGGGGGGGGGGGGGGGGGGGGGGGGGGGGGGGGGGGGGGGGGGGGGGGGGGGGGGGGGGGGGGGGGGGGGGGGGGGGGGGGGGGGGGGGGGGGGGGGGGGGGGGGGGGGGGGGGGGGGGGGGGGGGGGGGGGGGGGGGGGGGGGGGGGGGGGGGGGGGGGGGGGGGGGGGGGGGGGGGGGGGGGGGGGGGGGGGGGGGGGGGGGGGGGGGGGGGGGGGGGGGGGGGGGGGGGGGGGGGGGGGGGGGGGGGGGGGGGGGGGGGGGGGGGGGGGGGGGGGGGGGGGGGGGGGGGGGGGGGGGGGGGGGGGGGGGGGGGGGGGGGGGGGGGGGGGGGGGGGGGGGGGGGGGGGGGGGGGGGGGGGGGGGGGGGGGGGGGGGGGGGGGGGGGGGGGGGGGGGGGGGGGGGGGGGGGGGGGGGGGGGGGGGGGGGGGGGGGGGGGGGGGGGGGGGGGGGGGGGGGGGGGGGGGGGGGGGGGGGGGGGGGGGGGGGGGGGGGGGGGGGGGGGGGGGGGGGGGGGGGGGGGGGGGGGGGGGGGGGGGGGGGGGGGGGGGGGGGGGGGGGGGGGGGGGGGGGGGGGGGGGGGGGGGGGGGGGGGGGGGGGGGGGGGGGGGGGGGGGGGGGGGGGGGGGGGGGGGGGGGGGGGGGGGGGGGGGGGGGGGGGGGGGGGGGGGGGGGGGGGGGGGGGGGGGGGGGGGGGGGGGGGGGGGGGGGGGGGGGGGGGGGGGGGGGGGGGGGGGGGGGGGGGGGGGGGGGGGGGGGGGGGGGGGGGGGGGGGGGGGGGGGGGGGGGGGGGGGGGGGGGGGGGGGGGGGGGGGGGGGGGGGGGGGGGGGGGGGGGGGGGGGGGGGGGGGGGGGGGGGGGGGGGGGGGGGGGGGGGGGGGGGGGGGGGGGGGGGGGGGGGGGGGGGGGGGGGGGGGGGGGGGGGGGGGGGGGGGGGGGGGGGGGGGGGGGGGGGGGGGGGGGGGGGGGGGGGGGGGGGGGGGGGGGGGGGGGGGGGGGGGGGGGGGGGGGGGGGGGGGGGGGGGGGGGGGGGGGGGGGGGGGGGGGGGGGGGGGGGGGGGGGGGGGGGGGGGGGGGGGGGGGGGGGGGGGGGGGGGGGGGGGGGGGGGGGGGGGGGGGGGGGGGGGGGGGGGGGGGGGGGGGGGGGGGGGGGGGGGGGGGGGGGGGGGGGGGGGGGGGGGGGGGGGGGGGGGGGGGGGGGGGGGGGGGGGGGGGGGGGGGGGGGGGGGGGGGGGGGGGGGGGGGGGGGGGGGGGGGGGGGGGGGGGGGGGGGGGGGGGGGGGGGGGGGGGGGGGGGGGGGGGGGGGGGGGGGGGGGGGGGGGGGGGGGGGGGGGGGGGGGGGGGGGGGGGGGGGGGGGGGGGGGGGGGGGGGGGGGGGGGGGGGGGGGGGGGGGGGGGGGGGGGGGGGGGGGGGGGGGGGGGGGGGGGGGGGGGGGGGGGGGGGGGGGGGGGGGGGGGGGGGGGGGGGGGGGGGGGGGGGGGGGGGGGGGGGGGGGGGGGGGGGGGGGGGTGGGGGGGGGGGGGGGGTGGGGGGGGGGGGGGGGGGGGGGGGGGGGGGGGGGGGGGGGGGGGGGGGGGGGGGGGGGGGGGGGGGGGGGGGGGGGGGGGGGGGGGGGGGGGGGGGGGGGGGGGGGGGGGGGGGGGGGGGGGGGGGGGGGGGGGGGGGGGGGGGGGGGGGGGGGGGGGGGGGGGGGGGGGGGGGGGGGGGGGGGGGGGGGGGGGGGGGGGGGGGGGGGGGGGGGGGGGGGGGGGGGGGGGGGGGGGGGGGGGGGGGGGGGGGGGGGGGGGGGGGGGGGGGGGGGGGGGGGGGGGGGGGGGGGGGGGGGGGGGGGGGGGGGGGGGGGTTTTGGGGGGGGGGTGGGGGGGGGGGGGGGGGGGGGGGGGGGGGGGGGGGGGGGGGGGGGGGGGGGGGGGGGGGGGGGGGGGGGGGGGGGGGGGGGGGGGGGGGGGGGGGGGGGGGGGGGGTTGGGGGGGGGGGGGGGGTTTGGGGGGGGGGGGGGGGGGGGGGGGGGGGGGGGGGGGGGGGGGGGGGGGGTTTTTTTTTGGGGGGGGGGGGGGGGGGGGGGGGGGGGGGGGGGGGTTTTTTTTGGGTGGTGGGGGGGTTTTTTTTTGTTTTTTTTTTTTGTTTGGGGGGGGTTTTTTTGGGGGTTTTTTTTTTTTGGGGGGGGGTTTTTTTTTTTTTTTTTTTTTTTTTTGGTTTCCACAGGAGCCAGGTCTGGAGCAAGTTCAGTTCCCAAGTCATGGTGGCTCCAGCTGTTTTTTTTTTTTTTTTTAATGTTTTTATTGATTTCCCCCCCCCCCCCCCCCCCCCCCCCATCCATGATGAGAATCAAGGGTCACCTGCTTCCCGCACGCCCCCTACTGGGGATCAAGCCCGTAACCTGGGCATGTGCCCTGGAGGGAATTGAACTGTGACCTCCTGGTTCAGGGGTCCCCCCCCCCCCCCCCCCCCCCCCCCCCCCCCCCCCCCCCCCACCTCCTGGCTGAGCTGCTGGGGCAGGTGGGGTTCCCCCCCCCCCCCCCCCCCCCCCCCCCCCCCCCCCCCCGGCTGGGCTCCAGGGTCACGGCAGGAGCCTCCTTCTGGCAGCAAAGCCTTTGGCGGCCACAAGCCCGGGACAAGGTGCTTGCCCGGAGCAGCGCCTGGGCACAGCGCCCACAGGACTTCCGCCACAAATGCCGCAGTGATTGGCTGTGGCATCCGCTTCCTGTCCCAGGAGCCACAGGAAGGGCCAGTGTCTTCTCCTACATGTGCGGGTGACACGCAGGAGTTCCAAGGTCCCTGTGGACACACTCACCAGCCCCAACGCTGGGAAGGGTGGAGACAGGGCCCCAGCCACCTGCCCCCCTGCACACACCCTGGGTTCAGTCCAGATGGAGGCCTGAGCTGGGCAGGGTCCACTTTCTGAGGAAAGGACTCCCCACTCCACACCCTCACGTAGCTGAGCCCGTGCTCCTGACCGCGCCCTCCCACCAGGGGCAGCAGCAACCAGCCCCGCTGGGGTGTTCCCCAACCACAGCCACCTTTCCCTTCCCCCTTCCTGACCCAGCACCGAGCCCAGCCTGCTAGCCACACCCACACCCCCCTGGGTGTGAAGGCAGAACCTGCACCTCCCCCACCACCCCTGGGGCCCACCCAGTGCACCCAAGGAAGCCGCACCCAGGAACCACCCAGGACCTGGAGGCTTTCCAGACAGACGGCCAGGCTGGCTTGGGAGAAAAAAAGGGACACTGCAAGGAGGCAGGCGGCATGTTTTACTGCAGCACTTTTATTTTCCTCACAATGACGTGTTGCTGGGGCCTAATGTTCTCACGTGACAGTAGAAAACCAAAATTTGTCATTTCTTCAAGAATCGCGTACAAAAACCTTACATAAATTAAAAGGACGAAGATTTACAGGTGGAAATGCAAACCGTTTTCCAACTCAAGGCAAGTAACAGCCCAGGTGTTCTGGCAGGAACATCAACTAAGAAAGGAAAGTGGGCCCCAACGCTCGGACCCTCCCAACCCCACCCCCCGTCGGACGGCAGGGCAAATGGTAACGGTGCAGGGCCGTGCCAAGCTCAGAGCCCCTGGAAAGGGCAGCTCCCACAGGACAGAGCCCCGCACACACGAGGCCCCGCGGGCTCCTGGGGCCACTGGTTTCTCCTGCAGAAACATGTTCTTGTCTCAGCCACCACGTGACCGACCGACGCGTGTACAGGGGTTTAAATGAAAGGTATGTACAGGGCATTAAACATGTACCAAGGGAACAGGTAACGAATACAGGTCAACGTCAGCAACCAGGCCTACAGTCCAGTGCTGAGCTCAGATACAGGCTTCAAGGACGTTTCTTTTCGAAGGCGCGTTCCAGTTTCGGGCCGGCATGAGGTGTGCCTGTGCAGGGCACACGGACTCATCCGCTCCTGCAGCAGACGCTACGCGTGTGCCCAGTCCGCTTAGAAGCACTTGCGGTGGACGATGGAGGGGCCCGACTCGTCGTACTCCTGTTTGCTGATCCACATCTGCTGGAAGGTGGACAGCGAGGCCAGGATGGAGCCGCCGATCCACACCGAGTACTTGCGCTCCGGCGGGGCGATGATCTGAAAAAGACAAGTGGCCTTAGCTCCTGCCACCATCTTCCCAGCAAGGCCTGCCCAGGTCCACGCCGAGGCCCGGCCACACGGGACTCACCTTGATCTTCATGGTGCTGGGGGCCAATGCCGTGATCTCCTTCTGCATCCGGTCCGCGATGCCCGGGTACATGGTGGTTCCGCCAGACAGCACCGTGTTGGCGTAGAGGTCCTTCCGGATGTCCACGTCGCACTTCATGATGGAGTTGAAGGTGGTCTCGTGGATGCCGCAGGACTCCATGCCTACGGGACAAAGCTCTCTCAGCCCGGGCCTGCGGCTCGAGGTCCGGGGCCCCGCCTCCGCCCGGCTGCGGCCACCTACCCAGGAAGGAGGGCTGGAAGAGTGCCTCTGGACACCGGAACCGCTCGTTGCCGATGGTGATCACCTGCCCGTCGGGCAGCTCGTAGCTCTTCTCCAGGGAGGAGGACGACGCAGCCGTGGCCATCTCCTGCTCGAAGTCCAGGGCGACGTAGCACAGCTTCTCCTTGATGTCGCGCACGATCTCCCGCTCGGCCGTGGTGGTGAAGCTGTAGCCTCGCTCCGTGAGGATCTTCATGAGGTAGTCGGTCAGGTCCCGGCCCGCCAGGTCCAGACGCAGGATGGCGTGGGGGAGGGCGTAGCCCTCATAGATGGGCACGGTGTGCGTGACCCCGTCCCCAGAGTCCATGACGATGCCTGTGGTGCGGCCAGAGGCGTACAGGGACAGCACGGCCTGGATGGCCACGTACATGGCGGGGGTGTTGAAGGTCTCGAACATGATCTGGACAAGAGGCAAGGGCTCCCCTCAGAGGCGGGCGGGGGACCAGGGCCCCCCCATGCTCACACCCCGCATGCCAGCATGCCACAAATGTGATGTGTGGAGAAAGAAAAGAAAGCAGGCAAAAACACAACGAGAAACCTTGAGACTTCAGGGAGGAAATGCCAGGAGAGGAACAGAACCCTGGAAATACCGAAAGAAACACTTGAATTTCAGGAAACAAAGCTGAACAGAAAATGACTGTGCAACGGCTGGGAGGGCGGGCGCCGGGGCACTGACCTGGGTCATCTTCTCCCGGTTGGCCTTGGGGTTGAGGGGCGCCTCGGTCAGCAGCACCGGGTGCTCCTCGGGGGCCACGCGCAGCTCGTTGTAGAAGGTGTGGTGCCAGATCTTCTCCATGTCGTCCCAGTTGGTGACGATGCCGTGCTCGATGGGGTACTTGAGGGTCAGGATGCCGCGCTTGCTCTGGGCCTCGTCGCCCACGTAGCTGTCCTTCTGCCCCATGCCCACCATGACGCCCTGGTGCCGGGGGCGCCCGACGATGGACGGGAACACGGCCCGGGGGGCGTCGTCCCCCGCGAAGCCGGCCTTGCACATGCCGGAGCCATTGTCGATGACCAGAGCGGCGATCTCCTCTTCCATGGCGACCTGCGTGCAGAGGCGACCGGCTCAGGCGGGCCCCGGGGCCCAGACCGGCCTCAGCGTCCAGTCCCGCCTTCCCGACCCCAGCCCGCCGCCGGCCGGAGCAACCGCCTGGAACCCCGCCGGGCTCCGCAGTAACGACCCCCGGGGTTCCCCCGCGGCGGCGCGGCCCGGGCTCCCCGCACTGCGGCCGGCCCCGCCCTGCTCCCCTCCCCCCACCTCGGCGCCGGCCTGGCCGCCGCCCGCCGCCCGGCCGCCCTTTGTTCCGGGGACGCCGCGCCCGGGCTTCCCGAGCCGGGAGCGCCTCGGCCTGCAGGAGGGCGCGGGGACTCGGAGCGGGGCCGGGGCGCGCAGAACCGCCCGTTTACCTGGGAGGGCGGCGGGGCGCAGAGAGCGAGAGCGAGCGGAGCGGAGAGGAGCGGGGAGCCGGCGGCTGCAGCGACTGAGACCGAGCGCGGCCTCCCCCGCCGCTATTTAAGCGGAGCGGGGCGCGCGCGTGGAGCGGCGGCGCGCGCGGCCCCAGAACATGTCCATATATGGCGATCTTTCCGAACGCCGGGCGCCCATTGGCTGGCCCGGCAGGGGCACGTGGGGTCCCAGGCGGGCCCCGCCCCCAGCCCGCACCGCCCCCAACGGCCCCGCCCGCGCCCGCTCGGCTCCGGGGACCCCGCGCCGCCCGCCCGGGTGGGGCCGGCGGGAGCCCCCGGGGCTGCCAGGGCTTCGGGGGGAGGATCCCGAGGGGCCCACCGGCCCGCCCCGCCCCGGGACTGCCGCGCGTCGTGGGGGAGGGCCCGGCTGCACCCCGAAACTGCCTGGCCCGGGGCTGGGTCGCGCCCCAAGTCGTGGTGTGTCACCCTGGCCTGGCCCCGCGCGCCCCTGCGAGCTCCCGCGGAGGCTGGGCCGCAATGGCGGTTCCGGAGCCGGTGTCGGGCTGGGGAGGTGGGTCCCCAAAGGCCGTCCTATGGCCCGCGCGCAGCCCGGGAACCTCGGGGAGCCGTGAGCTCGCCCCTGTCACCGTCCCACCGGCAGCAGGGGCCGCGCACGTCCCTCCGCCCGAGGAGGGGCGCCCTGAGGGCCCCGGGGTGCACGGCGCAGACGGAGCCCGTGCTTCCCACAAGACACATCCTCCTCCAACCGCAGCCCTGATTGTCCCCAATCGCGGCTCCACTCCGGATCTGCCCCCCTCGCCCGCTAGGGGGTGCGGGCTTTGTCTCCTTCCCAGTCACCCGTGGGCATTACAGGGACACAGGCAGGGAAGGGGTCCTGACCGCCCCAGGTGACCTCCCCACTGGGCCGAGGGGCACCTCTGTGCGCTAGGAGGGGCCCAGGCCTGGGGGTCTGAGCGCCCTGCCTGGGGCCCGGGGTCCTCCCTGGCCGGTGCGCCTTCCCCAGGAGCCGGCGCTGGGAGGCCTGCGTGGGCCCGGCCGCACCTGCTGGTGCCAGGGCTTCGGGGAGCGGCCCTGGGCCTCCTCCAGGCTTATGTGTACCTTCTGGAGCCGCCAGTGTGAAACCGGGGCGTGCGGGGGAGCCCTCGTCGGGAGGGCGGCAGGGCCATTGTCCCCACACTCAGCTTGACAGGGGCAGGTGTCTGAGGGCGGGGGGCGGGCGCCCCAGGAACCCTGTAGGGGCAGCTGGTGGCCACAGCTGCCGGCTCGCCGGCGACTGCGGTTCCCGGATGCTGAGGCCTGGCCTTGCCCCCGCCCCAGGGCCTCGACAGGTCACCCCCACCCCCCGCCACAGACTTCGAGGTGCAGGCAAGGCTGCTGTCCGCCAGGTGCCTGCCCACCTCACTCACCCCGCGAGGGGCGCCAGGTGGAGGCGGAGGAGGTGGACACCTGCTAAGGCCCCTCGCCCTGCGCGCCTCTCACCCTCCGCCCAGGCCCCCTGACTTGGGGGCGCGCCTGCCATCCGCTCCAGCCCCCTCCAGCCCTCCTTTGTCTGGTGAGGCCAGGGGCACAGTGGCCGCGGCCGGCTGCTTGGGGGACAGCGGAGGGGGCCGAGGCGCCGGCCGGTCTCCGCCTCCCACCTCCCTCCTCCACCGGCCGCCGGGTGCGCGGCCAGAGTCGCGGGGAGGTGGGCCGGGATCCCCCACCCGAGGGCTGGGATGCGGGGGGCAGGCGAGCTAGTTCCCTGCACGCGGCTGTGTCCCCGGCGGCGGGGGCGGGGCGGGGGTCCAGGTGCGGCCGCAGGTGAGCGGCGGGCGGGGCACCTGCGGGCGGGGCACCTGCGGGCGGGGCACCTGCGGGCGGGGCACCTGCGGGCGGGCGCGCGGCTCGGCCATATTTGGCGATTTCGGCGCCGCCCGGGAGACCGCGTCCCGGCCGCCCCGTCCCCGCCCGCCGTCGCCGGCCTGAGTCACTGGCCGGGAGGGGACGGAAGTAACGGACGGGGGCGCCGGGCGCGCTCCTCGCCTTATTTAGTCACGGAGGCCGCCGATTGGCCTGCGGACCAGGGGGCGGTGGCGGGCGGCCGGCTGGTGGGGGCGGGGCGGGGGAGCCCGCGGCTCCAGGCCCGGCCGAGGGGCAGGGTAGGGCGTCTGCCCCTCGGGCCAGGGGGCCACGGGTGCGGAGGTGCGGCGCCGGGTGCCCGCCGCCGGGGAAGCACCGCGCGGAGCCGGGAGGAGGGGACGCGGTGGGCCGGGCCCGGTGGAGCGAGGCCTCGGGAGCGGCACCGGGATTGTTCCGCTTCGCAGCCGGGCGGCGCGGGGCCTCGCCCGGGATCGCGGAGGGCTGGGGTCCTGGGAGCGCAGGGCGACGCGCCCTCCGGAGCTGGAGAGGGCGGGCGGCGGGGCCCTCCGGCCCGGCGGCTCTGGAGCCCGCGGCCTTCCTAGCGCAGGGCCGCCTCGCCGGGTGAGTTGTGACCTCGTGCGTCTCGCTCCTCTCCTTCCATTTACAGGCCGAGGAGCGGCGGCGCCCCTGGCGAGCAAGTCTGGCGGGGCTGGGAGCCGGTCTCGGGGTCCTGGGCACCGCCCCGCTACCCCACTCAGGGTCCTGCCCTTCTTCCTCCCTCGGACACCCCGTCCTCACCCGGCTCCAGCCTCGGGGGTGCTCCCGATCTGGGTCACCGCTGCGCCCCACAGCAGAGGGCCAAGCCCACCTTCCCACACCCCTCCCTCGGGCAGAGGCCCCCCCTCCCCGGACTTTGCCTCTTCCATTCCACCTGCCAGGAGTGCCTCCCCCACCCCGCCGTGGGTCCTGGGACAGAAAGCAGGCCGCGAGTGGACGGAGTTTAATGGACACTGAGCACCGAGGTCGGTCCCCGAGTGGCCGCTGCCCGGATGAGGTTGGTGGGGGGAAGCTGCAGGAATGCCCACACTGAGGTGGCACGCTGCAAGTCTAAAGTCACCTCATCATTGCCTGGCCAGTGTGGCTCAGTGGATAGAGCGTCGGCCTGTGGACTGAATGGTCCCAGGTTCGATTCCAGTCAAGGGCACAGGCCCGGGTTGTGGGCTCGATCCCCAGTAGAAGGTGTGCAGGAGGCAGCGGATGGATGTTTCTCTCTCACCGATGTTTCTCTCTATCCCTCTCTCTTCCTCTGTGTAAAAAATCAATAAAACGCTGAAACTGGTTTGGCTCAGTGGATGGAGCGTCGGCCTGCGGACTCAGGGGTCCCGGGTTCGATTCCGGTCAAGGGCATGTACCTTGGTTGCGGGCACATACCCAGTGGGGGGTGTGCAGGAGGCAGCTGATCGATGTTTCTAACTCTCTATCCCTCTCTCTTCCTCTCTGTAAAAAATCAATAAAATATATTTTTTAAAAAAATCAATAAAACATATTAAAAAAAATAAATAAAGTCACCTCACCATCAAGGCTTTACCTCAGAGAGGCCCCTGCCCTCCGCGCACTGCCGTCTCCCTGGCCTGTGGCAGGTCAGATGCCCCCTAAGCCCCTCCAGGGTGTGGGGTGGGCTCCGGGGGAGGGCAGCCCCCCCGACTGGCTGTCTGCAGTGGTGACCCTGAGGGCCGCCCCGGGGAGTCAAGGCTAGGCACCCCCACCCCAGCGCGGCCTGCCTGCCTCCGTTTCAGGTCAGAGGACAAGGTCAGGGCCTCACCCTCCTGTCTCTGGTCTGGGGCCCAGTGGGGACTTGTTCAGCTCAGCTCAGCCTGGGGCATAGGAGTCCACTGTTGGGGTCCACTGTCGGGGCTCGAGCCCCTTCCCTCCCCCAGTGAGGAGGGAGGCGGTGCCTGTGTCCTCTGCCACCGTGTTGTCCAGCCTCACCGCCCTGGGACACCCAGGACCACACCACTTCATAACAGGGAAACGGAGGCTCACTGTGCACCCCCACGCGGAGTTTGGGGGGTCAGGTGCACAGAGACACCCAGACCCAGGGTCCCTGAGCCCCTCCCCTCCTGCCTTCTGCCCGGGGCCCCGGGGGGCTCAGGCCTCTGGAAGGCGGGCCCTGTTTGTGAGGTTCCCATGTCCCGACGGTGGGGCAGCAGGACCCAGGGAGGCTGTGGAAGAGCGCTGGGCAGTGCGTCAGGCCCCAACCCGCCCCCCCACCCATGCACAGCTCCGTGAGGGCCGCGCCCAGCAGAGGCTCTGAGACTGGTGGCCCCGCACGGGACCGGAGGCCACGGACTGGCCCAGCGACCCTTTCCTCCCGGCCTCGCCCTGAGCGGTCCAGGCCTCTGGCCTCGCTGTCCCCAACTGCCCCGTGTTGGTGATGATTCGGAAGCACTCACCCAGCCCAGCCCGAGGGTCAGCCTCCTGGGAGGACTCCCAGGCCACACCCCCTGGTAGGGTGACAGCCACGGCCTGGGGTTGACCTTCTGTCCCCTCCCCTCAGTGGTTCTGATGGGCCGGGAGCCTCGTCCACAGTCCTGTGCCTACACACGTGGCCAAAGCCAGAGCCAGGGTGCCCACCAGGCCTCAGCCCGCCTGGCACACCCCTGGCCTGCTGTGGGGTCCCCCCCTCGTCCACCCACCTCTTGCCTCCCCACAATTAACGTTGCAAACCAGGCCACCGCTCCTGGGCCCCTTGCCTGGGCTGTGGGTCTCTGGGCCCCCCTCCACCTCTGCAGCCCCCGTGCCTGCGGCCCTGCCTCCAGCCGCGGGCCAGCACCTGGCGGCCCTCTGCCTGGAAAGCCGCCTCCTCCAGGAAGGGTTCCAGGCCACCCTCTTCCCACCCGACACTGTCGTCCCCGCCCTCTCCGGTCCGGGTCCCCAGCTAATGGGGAAGCAGCGCCTGGGACCAGCACCCCCAGAAAGGGTGGAGGGAGGGGAGGGGCGGAGAGGGAGGAGCCTGCGCTGAGAGGCAGAAGGGCCGCTGCCACCCAACCCTGAGCCCAGCGTGCCGAGGGGCGTAGGCCCCAGGCCCAGAGGGAAGGAGCGCCACTGCCCAGGGGCCCTCACCCGCCCAGCGGGAGGCTCCAGGGCAGGACAGGGGGGTCCTTGAGGCGGCACCTAGCAGTGCCCCGCCTGCGCCTCCGGACTGCGGGGCGGGCACGCAGCCAAGCGTTGCTGAGCTAGACTAGGCCTGCGGCCTGTGACCGTGACCGAGCCCCACGCGAGGGCCAGAAGCCGGGTCCGAGGGGGATACGGGCCGGAGGCTGCTCCTCCGGGCGCTCTGTCCCCGCCACCGCCCCCGGGCGGGGTCCTGACCCGTCATCCTGGCCTCAGCGCCCTTCCTCGGGCGCAGGCTCCGCGGGACGGTGCCCTCGGGGGCGGGGCCTGGGCGCCCGGGGCGGGGCCTGGGCCGGGGCCGGGGGCGGGGCTGCGCTCGGCCCCGCCCCTCGGGTCGGGGAGTCGCCCGCCCGGGAGCAGCCTGAGCTCGGGGCGCGGGGTGAAGCCCGCTGGGCACTCGCCGCCGGCCCGGCCCGGGCAGCGCCTCCTCTCTGGTCCGTGCACCCCGCGGCGCCCTGCCCCCCGGCCGGCCCCACCCGGGACCTGCCCCAGCGCCGGCTGGCCCTGCGCCCTCCGGGGACCGCGCCGACGCCTCCGGGAGAGACCGGTCCCGAGAGCCGGGGTGGGCCCGGCGGGGAAACCAGCTGGCGGCCCCCAAGCAGCACGCCCTGGCGCCGGGGACGCCCTGCCCCCCGCGGCCATTCTGCACCCCCAATATCAGCTGGTTTCGGACCTGGCACCAGCGCCCCTGCCCCCACCGCACCCCATCTCCTCTGCGCGGCCAGGAGCCCGGGGACGGGGAAGGAGGGCCAGTGTCTGCCGGGCAGCGACCCTGGAGGCCGGGCCGGGAGGTGGCGCCCTGCGCCCGGTCAGGCCGGTGTCCTGCCCAGGTGGGCCGCCAGGGGTCCCGCTGTCACTGGGCCCAGCGGGGAGTCCGGCCGCACCTGCCTGCCCCGCGCCCCGAACTCAGGGCGGGGCCTGGGGCTGGGGCGGTGCCGGGCCGCCGCCGGTGAGTCACCGCCCCCCGTGACGCAGGGCGGCCGGGGCGTGGCCGTGGCCTCAGGCGGCGCGGACGCAGGGAGGGAAGGTGGGACCCAGCTGGTCCCGCACTCGGGGCCATGGGACCCGGAGAGCCAGCCCACCCCGCTGTGGGGAACCCCCTCTGCAGGGCGGACAGCACCCCAAGCGGGGGCTGCTCCTGGACTGATGTGTGTCTGTCCAGTACCCGGCAGCGCCCCAGTAAGCCAGAGAGAAGGAAAGGGTGCGGAGAGGTGGGGGCAGGCTCCAGGTCACACAGCAGGAAGGTGCAGCCAGAGGGGGGGTGGGACTGTGAGGGCGCCACCACCCCGCTGTGCACCCCCCGGCTGTGGGACGCAGGGTCGGGGGACAGAGGGGGGTGGGCACCGTCAGGGTAGCCTCAGGGGTCCTGCGGTGTTGCACCAGGGTCGTGGGGGCCTCAGGAGGCCCTGGGGTGGGGGGGAGAGGAGCAGAGGGCAGGAGCCACCAGGGGTGGAGGGAGCCAGGTGGGGTCGGGTCCTGCTGAGGAAGGACAGGAGACGCCCATGGGCAGGTGGCCAGGCAGAACTCCACCTGCCGGGGTGACAGGTGAGTCAGCCTCCACCGGTGTCCACCGGGGACTGTGGGCGTGAATCAGCACAGGGAGCAACCCCAGGAGCAGCCCCACCCACACCCACGGGGACGGGGTGGGTGGGGGGCGGAGCCCAGGCTTAGCTGTGCTGGTCCCCTTCCCAGGCCCGAAGCACCTCCCCCGGGCTGGCTGAGCTGGGGGCACCCAGCCGGGAAGGACAGGCCTGGGCTGTCCGCAGGATTTTTAAATATCTATACACTGAGTGGCCAGATTATATGCGTTCAGAGATCATAATAATCTGGCCCCTCAGTGTATAGATTATTGATTTCAGGGAGGAAGGGAGAGGGCAGAGGGATAGAAACACCAGTCATGAGAGAGAATCATGGATCGGCTGCCTCCTGCACGCACCCACTAGGGATGGAGCCCACAAGCCGGGCATGTGCCCGGAGGCATTCCGTGTCCTTGGTACGTGCAAAGGTCCTGGGGTTTGGGTGTTGAACGACTGCCCAATGTCCGCAGAGCCTCTGGCTCAGATGCCTCAGGCCTGTGCTCGTGTCTTTCGGAGCCTCTGGCCTCTCTATCACCTACGAGGTGCCCCTCCCCCACCAGGCATGCCCCCCCCCCCCCCGCGATGGTTTTACAGAGACCAAAGCCAGGAGCCGCCCCGGCTTTCCACCCTGACAGCCAGGCTGCCTCCCAGTCCAGCCACAGCGCTGCCTAAGGCAGGGAGGGTCCCAAAAAGCCAGTGTTTCAAGGGGCTGCCCTGCCGAGTGAGGGAAGGGGGTGGGACATAGGATCCTGGGGATGGGGGTGGGGTGGACGGGCATAGGGGGCATAGGGTGGGGGAGGGGAGGGTCTTGGAGATAGGGGGCGTTTTCACGTGGAGCAGGCAGGAGGTGCAGGCTGGGCAATCCCAGGGTTTGTGCCCACTGAGGCCTGGGGCCCCTCCCCACACGGCTCATCTCAGCACTGCCCCCCACCCGCTGAGGGGAGCTGTTACCCTAAACCGTCCGCAGGCCTCCCGTAAACCAACCCACCAGGCTGGAGTAAGAGAAGGCGCCCCGCCCGCCCGCATGTAAGTGGAACTGGGCGGTGAGCTCGCCATGAAAAAATCATGAGGTAACCCAGCAGGCCACGCAGGAACAATGCAGGAGGCGGGGCCTGGGCGCCCGCCAGGGGGGACCCCGGGAGTAGGGCCTGGCCCAGGACCCAGGACGGCAGTGCCTGGCGGCAAAGTGGCCCCGGCCTGGGGGGTGGGGAGGGCAGAGGCACAGGGGGTGTCGGCCAGGAAGCCTGACCCTGGGGGGCAGAGTGCCGGGCAGGGCGGCACCCACGTGCCCCAGAGATGTCGGGGCCGGGGCTGAGGGGCTGGGAAGTGGGTGGGCACTGGGCTTGTGCTGATGGGCCACCCAGAGCGGGGCCACGACCAGGCCAGGGAAGCTGTGGCCTGTGGGGGCCCCTCAGCCTGTGGCCACCTGGGCTCTGTCCTGGGCCACTTCCCAGTTTCCAGGGCCCCGGGCCAGCCGAGGCGGGGAGCCCCCTGCCCCGCCCCCACCGCATGCCCAGCCTGTGCCAGCTCACACCACCGGCATCAGCGTTGCCCGGGCACCCAGCCTAGCGCACGCGCCGGTCGCCATGGCAGCAAGCAGCATGCTGGCAGGAGCCCAGTGCTGGCGCTGGCGTCCAGGACGGGTGGTCTAGACCGGCCAGGCAGGGGTCCTTTCTCTGGTGGCCAGAGGGGCCTGCCTGGGGGGAGCAGGAGGGGGACCCTTTTGGGGGCCAGGCCTGCCCATCCCCCAGCTTCCGGGAAAGTAGCTGTTTCCCCGGAGCCCCAGGATGCGGCAAGGGGCCAGGGACCCTCTCTGCTCCCGGCCCCGCTGGGTGCTCCTAAGAGGGGCCGGGGCCGAGGGCCAGCCCGGCCTTGTCTGCTGGGGGCTTCCAGAAGCTGAGAGAAGCCCTGCCTCCGGGCACAGTGTGGCCATGGGGTCTCCCTGGCCGTGTCCACCCACAGTGCCCACTCCCTGGGCAGGGGCCAGGGTGCTGCTCCCTCAGATGGCCTCTCGGGCCTCGGGGCCTGACGTGGGGCCCAGCAGCTGAGGGTGTGGGCACTAGCTGGTCCACGTCCGGCCCCGGGAGGGGACTGTCCGCTCAGAGGTCAGCGGGGCTGGGTGAATGGGCTCCCGAGTGGCAGGTGGACCGGACGCGGGTGGCATGTTTGTGTGCCCGAGGGAGCGGCTCTGTGGGCTCCTGGGTCAGAGCCAGGGGCTCGAGAGGTCCCACGAGTGGGTGCCCCACGCAGCCTCAGGGAGATGCCGAGGGGCAGGGTGCAGCCCCGCAGCCTGGGAAGCAGTGTGCATCGGGGGGCCTGCAGCAGACCCCCTAGTGCGGTGCATGGCCTGTCCGTATGGACACACAGGCATGTACACACACACGCACATACACATGTGTACACACACACGTGCGCGCACACACACACGCGCACGCACAGAGGGTCATCCTTGGTGACCTGTGGAGCCCAGCCCATCACACAAGCACCCCCACATCCAACATTCACAGGGACTTACTAAGCACCTACTGTGTGCCAGGACCTTGGAGGTCCCAGTAAGGGGTCCCCGGCAGCTGGGCAAGGGCCTCGGGTCCCAAGGGAGAGGCCCACCTCCCAGAGTCCTGGGGCCCGAAAGGCCACCCAGGAGCCGCCCGCCTCCACCGGGACTGGGGGCCTGGGATGGAGAGGCCACAGCCACTCGGCTCTGCCACCGAGAGGCTGCCGGAGCCAGGCCGCTTAGCGCCTGGCGGCCGCTCCCGCCCCAGACACCTGCTGCCTCCGCACCTGCCAGCGCCTGTCACGCTAATGAGGCCCCCCCACTCCTCAGCCCCCCCGCCCACTCCTCAGGAGCCCCCCCTGCTCCTCAGCGCCCCCCGCTCCTCAGGCGCGCCCCCTGCTCCTCAGGCGCCCCCCCTGCTCCTCAGCGCCCCCCCCCCCGCTCCTCAGGCGCCCCCCCCCCCGCTCCTCAGGCGCCTCCCCTGCTCCTCAGCGCCCCCCCCCCGCTCCTCAGTGCCCCCCCCCGCTCCTCAGGCGCCCCTCTCGTGCCTGGCAGGGGTCAGGGTGCGAGGAGGGCCCGCGGGCCCCGCGCACAGACTGGGGTTCAGACAGCACCACAGCTCGTACCCGCGGCCAGGGGCCTTTCTCTGTGCGAGGCCTGGCTGGGTCCCTGGTCTGCTCCTCAGTCTGCATGTGCCAGGCTTGATGGCTGCCCAGAGCTGGGGGAAGGAGGGACTCCTGACCCTGGTCCACTCCTGACTGTGCCTCCCTGTGGCCCCTGCCTGCCCCCACCCCCACCCCGGGCTCACACATGCTCAGCCCAAGTCCATTTCAATCCGCTGGACCCGTCAGGGGCCCCGCACAGCCTTGGAGGGGTGCAGGCCTCAGGCCCCCGCGATGGGGCAAGACTCCGGAGGCCGTGGCTCGAAGTGCCCGTGTTCTAGGCGGGTCCTCGGCGAGCCCTGAGGGTCACGCACGGGGAAGGGGAAGAGGACACAGAGCTGGCCCAGGCCCAGGCTGGGCAGCTCTGGTTTCACTCCTTGGCTCCCAGCCCCCGAGGCAGGTGCAGCAGACAGACAGGCAGGCCGGGCGCGCAGGCCCTGCAGGTCCCCAAGGACGCCCGGGGCTCCACAGGGAGGGGTGCAGGGGAGGCCCCGGCCGCTGGGACTGGGAGGGGCCGGTGTGGGGTGCCCTCCTGTAGCTGGCTCATCCCTACCTGGCCCCCTGCACCTGGGCCCATGAAGACCCCGCAGTCAGGCCAGTTTCTCTGGCCACGTGGACGGCAGCTCGGGGCCCCCAAGGCTGTCCAGCAAGGCTGACCTGACCAGAGCTCACCCACGGAGGAGGGACGAGGGGGAAGCCTGGGGCCCTTGCAGCGCTTGGGGCGCAGAGTCAGCTGGGAGCTGGGCCCCTGACCCGGGTCCCACCGGCCGCCTCCCTGTGTCACCCTCCCCTGCGCAGCCTGTTAGCAGGTGTCACTGTCTCGTCACAGCTGCATCCCCCGGGGCCCGCACAGCCAGCTGCCCGGCCCGCGGGGACAGTGAGCCGCTGCCTCGGTCTGCACGCCTCGGGTCTGGGTGCCTCAGGACTGGGGGCGCCCGGCCCGCTCATGGGCACCAACACCCCCGCCTGCCACTCTCCAGCCCGGCCCGCTCGGGGAAGCACCAGGCTGCAGGCTGCAGGCCCGGCTGAGGGGCGGCCCCAGGGCACCTGACCGACCGCAGGCTGCGCGGGGCCTGAGCTCCTGGAGTGGGAATCAGAGACGCGGTAACTGGATCTGCGGGCGCGGGCAGCTGTGATCGGGTTGCCACTGTGCCGTTTCCACCCGCGGCCTGTTCTACGCGGAGCAAGCCGTGCTGGGCGCGAGGCCGTGCTGGGGGTCGGGGGCCCGAGGTGGGGCCAGGAGGGGAGAGGCCCCGAGGCAGGACAAGGCCGGAGCCTGGGCCCCAGCAGTCCCGGGCGGCGGGGGACACACGAAGGTGGTCAGGGCTTTGGCGGGGGCACCCCCAGCCGCGGGGCCCCGCTCCGGCCCGTGCAGCCCGGGAGTGGCTGAAATCCAAGCTGGGGGAGCGACAGGCAGCCGCTGTCCCTAAGCCAGCCCAGCTCTGATCCGCCTCCCACCCGCCCTCCGCTGCCCGCTGGCCATGTAAGAGCTGCCCGGCCCTCGGCCACTGGTCAGAGGCAGCGGGTCCATGACGCTGGCAGGGCCTGAGGGCCACGGGCCAGCCCAGCCGTGCCGGGCACCTGGGGGCCGTCGGGGTTCGTGAACACGGAGCGCACTGCCAGGCCCCTGTCGGGCTGTCCCCGTCCAAGATGCCCACCAATGGCCTCCACCAGGTGCTGAAGATCCAGTTTGGCCTCGTCAACGACACTGACCGCTACCTGACGGCCGAGAGCTTCGGCTTCAAGGTCAACGCCTCGGCGCCCAGCCTCAAGCGGAAGCAGATCTGGGTGCTGGAGCCGGACCCCGGGCAGGGCCCCGCCGTGCTGTTCCGCAGCAGCCACCTGGGCCGCTACCTGTCGGCCGAGGAGGACGGGCGCGTGGCCTGCGAGGTGGAGCGGCCGGGCCGCGACTGCCGCTTCCTGGTCCTGCCGCAGCCCGACGGGCGCTGGGCGCTGCAGTCGGAGGCCCATGGCCGCTTCTTCGGCGGCACCGAGGACCGGCTGTCTTGCTTCGCCACCGCCATCTCCCCGGCCGAGCTGTGGACCGTGCACCTGGCCATCCACCCGCAGGCGCACCTGCTGAGCGTGAGCCGGCGGCGCTACGTGCACCTGTGCCCGCAGGAGGACGAGATGGCCGCCGACAGCAACACACCGTGGGGCGTGGACGCGCTCATCACCCTCATCTTCCAGAACCGGCACTACTGCCTCAAGTCCTGCGACAGCCGCTTCCTGCGCAGCGACGGCCGCCTGGTCTGGGAGCCCGAGGCCCGCGCCCGCTACACGCTGGAGTTCAAGGCGGGCAAGCTGGCCTTCAAGGACTGCGACGGCCGCTACCTGGCGCCCGTGGGGCCCACAGGCATGCTCAGGGCCGGGCGCAACACGCGGCCTGGCAAGGACGAGCTGTTCGACCTGGAGGAGAGTCACCCGCAGGTGGTGCTGGTGGCCGCCAACCGCCGCTACGTGTCCGTGCGGCAAGGTGAGGGCGCCTCCAAGAGGGTCGTGTTGGGGGGTGCTCGTGTCTGGTGGTGAACACGTGTGTGGTGCTGCACGGGCTCTAGGCCATGTCTGGGGTCCCCGTGGAGGGCTGCTGGCTTTGGGGTTAGAAGGAAGGGGCTCTGGCCCGGCCGGTGTGGCTCAGTGGTTGAGTGTCCACCTATGAACCAGGAGGTCAGGGTTCGATTCCCGGTCAGGGCACAGGCCCGGGTTGTGAGCTCCATCCCCAGTGTAGGGTGTGCAGGAGGCCATGGATGTTTCTCTCTCTCTCTCTCCCTTTCTCTGAAATCAATAAAAATATGTAAAATATATATTTAAGAAAGAAGCAAGGGGCTGTCTCAGGACAGCTGGGCAGCTGCTGAGAGCCACATGGCAGTGCCCAGCGGGGTGTGGGCAAGGCCCCCTGCCCACTCACCACCCCACCTTCTGAACTTTAAAGGAGGTTGGGGAGGGGCCGAGGCCAGGGCAGGGGCCAGCAGGGCCAGAGTGAGGCAGAGCGGCGGTTCCCACGCCCCCGTGTGGCTGACCGGCGGTCCTCGTCCAGCCCCAGAAGTGGGGAGGGAGGGAGCCTGGGGTCCTTCCAGTCTGGGGGACACAGGGAGCTGATGGCCCCTCCCGGCCTGTGCTCCTCGGGGGGAGGCACGGTCTTTGCCTGGTCAGTGTGGCCGGGCTCCCCGTGCCTCCTGGGTCATGGCCAGCGGCCTCATGTGACCAGCGGGCCCTTCTACATGCAACCCCAGCCTGTGGGTGGACACGGCGGGGAAGCTGAGGTCCCCCACACTGCTCGGGCCCCAGGCCAGCGGTCTCAGCTGCCTCCCAGTGGGTTAGGCTCCTGGCTCTGTGCACCCAGGAGTGGCTGACACACCCTGACCTGGCACGATGCCACCCCTGTCCGGGGGGCAGAGGCCTAGCATGAGCACCTGGGAGGGTGCCCCCTCTGGCTATAGGGGCCCTGCCTCTAGTCAGGGTTCTCAGCCCACCCAGTGTGGGGAGGGGGAAGGGGGAACCCCGCCAACACCCCGAGCACTGGTCCTGGCAGCGGCGGGTCCTGGCTCTAATGGAGGGTGCACAGCCCTGTCCCTCCCACCACAGGCCTGTGGTCCAGCTACGCCGGCATCATCCCGGGCCAGGCCCAGGAACTTGGTTTGTCAGCGAAATGCAGGTTAGGATGCGAAACTGCTTCTGGGTCAAAGGAGATGCTGGCACAGCACCTGCACGTGTCTAGCTGTGAGCCAGCCTCGTGGGGCGTGGGAGGTGAGGTGGCCGTGCTGGTGGTGAGGGTGGCCGTGGTGACAGAGATGGTGCTGGGGGTCCTACCAGCAATTCCGGTGGTGGTGGTGTTGGTAGTGGTGATGGCGTTGGTGGTGGTGGTGTTGGTAGTGGTGATGGCGGTGTTGGTAGTGATGGTGATGATGGTGTTGATGGTGGTGGTGTTGGTAGTGATGTTGGCGGTGGTGGTGGTGGTATTGGTAGTGATGATGGTGTTGATGGTGGTGGTGTTGGTAGTGATGATGGCATTGGTGGTGGTGGTGGTGGTAGTGATGGTGTTGATGGTGGTGGTGTTGGTAGTGATGGTGATGATGGTGTTGATGGTGGTGGTGTTGGTAGTGATGATGGCATTGATGGTGGTAGTGTTGGTAGTGATGGTGATGATGGTGTTGATGGTGGTAGTGTTGGTAGTGATGGTGATGATGGTGTTGATGGTGGTGGTGTTGGTAGTGGTGATGGCGGTGGTGGTGGTGTTGGTAGTGATGGTGATGATGGTGGTGATGTTGGTAGTGATGGTGATGATGGCATTGGTGGTGGTGGTGGTGGTAGTGATGGTGATGATGGTGTTGGTGATGATGGCGTTGGTGGTGATGAGGTTGGCATGGTGTTGGTTTGGAGATGGTGAGGATGATGGTGGTGAGGAGTGGGCCATTTTTTTTTTTTTTAATATATTTTATTGATTTTTTACAGAGAGGAAGAGAGAGGGATAGAGAGTCAGAAACATCGATGAGAGAGAAACATCGATCAGCTGCCTCCTGCACACCCCCTACTGGGGATGTGCCCGCAACCAAGGTACATGCCCTTGACCGGAATCGAACCCGGGACCCTTGAGTCCGCAGGCCGACGCTCTATCCACTGAGCCAAACCGGTTTCGGCAAGGAGTGGGCCATTTTTCATTCACTGGCCACCCTTGACCTGAACCCCAGGCACTGCTTCGGGTAGCCTTGCCCTCCCCGGGACTCCTGGGAGACCCCACATGTGAATGGGAGGCTGGGGAGGTGACATGGGTTCAGCCCCTGCCCGGTGCCCAGGAGTAAAGCCCAGACCTTGGCTGTGGCACTGGGAAGGACAGGGACCCCATACAGCAGCTTAGGGCCGAGATATAAATAGAGGCCGGACTCAGTGCTGGCTGAGGGGGAAGCAGATTACCTGCCGATTAGCAAGGCCCGGGATTTGCCAGCATGGAAGGGCCTGGCTCCTGGGCTGTGGTCGGAGGTGTGTGGGCTCCACAGCCCATGTGGCCCTGGGGCAGAGCTCCCAGACCCTCGAGAGGCCTTCTAAACCCTCTCAGGTTCTCGATGAGCCCACTCTGGCTTCGGGGTTGCCCCAAGAGCATGCTTCCCCACGTCTGCTCCCCACCCGCCCAGGGAGAGGCGTGAGGGGCTTCCCATCTCCTCCCTCCAGGGGTCAACGTCTCAGCCAACCAAGACGAAGAACTGGATCACGAGACCTTCCTAATGCAAATTGACCGGGAGACAAAGAAGTGCACCTTCTATGCCAGCACCGGGGGCTACTGGGCCCTGGTCACCCACGGGGGCATCCAGGCCACCGCCACACAAGTGTGAGGGCACCATCCCCATCCCCACATCCACCACCACCTTCACTTCCATCTCCTCCATCTCTACCTCCATCACCACCACCTCCTCCTCCTCTCCTCCATCACCACCACCACCTCCTCCTCCACCTCCATCTCCACCACCTTCACTCCACCTCCATCACCAGGATATTGTAGCAGCCCAGCCAGGGAGGAATGCCTACTGGGGTGAGGGACAGCTCTTAGTGGAATGGGGTGGGCATACTAGTGGAAGGCAAGTGCCTGTCTCTCCCCCTGGGGGGTGGCACTGGACTTGAGGGGGGTGGGGAGCCCCGGCCCTGCTGCTCTGAAGGGACCTTGTCCTGCCCCTCAGCTCAGCCAGCACCATGTTTGAGGTGGAGTGGCGTGGCCGGCGGGTGGCCCTCAAGGCCCACAATGGGCGCTACGTGTGCATGAAGAAGAACGGACAGCTGGCGGCCACCAGTGACTTCGTGGGTGAGCGCTCCCCGCCTGCTGGGCCCTCTGCCCCGGACAGCGCCTGCCCGGCGGCCCTGTGTCCACCATGAGCCGGCCTCCCCCTCCCCGTGGCGGGTGCTGTCCCTGGCACCTGCCACCCCCGCTGGCCCAGAGCCTGGCTGCTGGCATCACAGCGCCCTTACCCCGCGGCACCTGCGGGAAGCCCCGGGCGCAGGCCCCGCGGGGCAGCAGACGGGCCCCGAGTCTGCTGGGGAGCCAGCCCGACAGGACGCTCCCCGCAGGCCAGGACGAGGAGTTCGTCCTCAAGCTCATCAACCGGCCCCTCCTGGTGCTGCGCGGCCTGGACGGCTTCGTGTGCCACCGGCGCGGCTCCAGCCAGCTGGACACCAACCGCTCGGTCTACGACGTCTTCCACCTGAGCTTCAGCGACGGCGCCTACCACATCCGAGGTGCGGCGCCCGCGGGGCCGGGAGCTGGGCGCGAGCGGGCTGGGGGCGCGAGGCCGGAGCCGGGAGCCGGGAGCCGGGAGGGGCGTGGGGCGCGCGGACCGGAGCGCCCCGCCCACGCGCGCTCGCCCCCAGGCCGCGGCGGCGGGTTCTGGCACACGGGCAGCCACGGCAGCGTGTGCAGCGACGGCGAGCGGCCCGAGGACTTCCTCTTCGAGTTCCGCGAGCGCGGCCGCCTGGCCATCCGCGCCCGGAGCGGCAAGTACCTGCGCGGCGGCGCCTCGGGGCTGCTGCGCGCGGACGCGGACGCGCCTGCGGGGGTCGCACTCTGGGAGTACTGAGCTCTGGGGGTGCTGGACTCTGGGGGTGCTGAGCTCTGGGGGTGCTGAGACTCTGGGGGTGCTGAGCTCTGGGGGTGCTGGGCTCTGGGGGTGCTGGGCTCTGGGGGTGCTGAGCTCTGGGGGTGCTGAGCTCTGGGAGTACTGAGCTCTGGGAGTACTGGCTCTGGGGGTGCTGGGCTCTGGGGGTGCTGAGCTCTGGGAATACTGGGCTCTGGGGGTGCTGAGCTCTGGGAGTACTGAGCTCTGGGCGTACTGAGCTCTGGGGGTGCTGAGCTCTGGGGGTGCTGGGCTCTGGGAGTACTGAGCTCTGGGGGTGCTGAGCTCTGGGGGTGCTGAGCTCTGGGAGTGCTGAGCTCTGGGGGTGCTGGGCTCTGGGGGTGCTGAGCTCTGGGAGTGCTGAGCTCTGGGGGTGCTGAGGTCTGGGGGTGCTGAGCTCTGGGGGTACTGAGCTCTGGGGGTGCTGGGCTCTGGGGGTGCTGAGGTCTGGGGGTGCTGGGCTCTGGGGGTGCTGAGCTCTGGGGGTGCTGAGCACGCCCGTGTCCCCATTAAACCTTCTGTCCAGCGGCTGGTGGCTCGAGGCAGCGGCTGGGATGGGGGGAGGGTCTGCCCCGGGCCCCGCCCTCCTGGTTGCTGTGCGCCTGGCCCTCACCACCTGTCACTCCGGAAACGCAGTGTCACCCACACCATCCAGCACAACCACAGCCCTGGGTCTCCGCTTGTCCCGCTCTCCCCCCAAAACCCGGGGAGAAGACGCCCTCGGGTCTCAGCAGCAGGGAGGCCCCGACAGGCAGCCAGTGAGGGGTCCTGGGGGTGAGCGAGTCTCCAGAGCATCACTGCTCCCAGGCTGGGCGGGATTAGGGACCCTGGAAACAATTGATGGACAAGCGACACCCACCCTCCCAAACATGCTGTGGATGGAGGGCCCCCTCGGTTCCGGAAGCTCCCTCATTGCCACCCAGTCCCCCCCAACCCAGGAAAGGGGCTCTCAGGCCAAGCCCATGCCAACCTGTGCAGACACCCCACCTACCTCGCCCCGCAGCCCACCTGTGTGCCCCCCACAGCAGCTGTCACCCAGAGCCCCCAGCTCACACGGACCGCCCCCCAGGCATTGGCCTGGGTGATCTGGGACTTCGAGGTGGGTGGCTTGCCCCTGGGGTTGGTCAGGACCTTGAGGGTGGGTGATGGGGGGCTGGGGAGGGGGACACAGCCTGAGGCAAGGCCCAGAGGGAGGACCAGACCCCGGAAGGTGACGTCACTGACAGACGCTCTCGCTGCCCTTCCCCTGGGGGAGGGGGTGCAGAGTGGGTGCAGGGAGATGAGACACATGGCCAGGGCGAAGGGAAGGACAGGGCAGGCTGGGAGGAGTCCTGGGGACAGAGGACTCGCTACGTCACCCCTAGCCCCCTATCCAAGGACCCTCTGAGCCTACTTCCCTCTTGTTAGGGACAGAGCAGGGCCGTTAACTGAGGGAGGGACAGACTGTGCCCAGCAGGCAAGGACGGAGCTGCCCAGCCGCAGCCTGTGCTGCCCCCTGGTGGCATCTGGGAGGAGGCTGGGCCCACCTGCCAGAGCCTGGTGGCCTGGGGCAGCTGCCGAAGGGGAGGCAGGAAGAGGGGGGCTGGGGGGCAGTGAGGACGGCCTGGCTTCCCTGGGACGAGGCTGGGACTGGGCGGAAAGGCGCTAGGGCCAGGGCGGAGCTGTGCAGGGACCTCACCGTGGTGGCCGTCCAGGACCTCACAGCCAATCTGCCTGGAGGCCACAGTGGCCCAGGGAGCTGAGGGGCCCAGGTGGGGGGTGGGGGGTCGGTCCAGGTGGCTCCCAAGCAGTGTCACCTTTCCTGGCTGTGCGGCCGCACCCACCCTGCGCCTGGGCCCGCGCCTTCCGGGTGGTCCCGACCTGCAGGTATTGTGCTCGCCAGCTCATGTGTCACGGCCGGGCTGAGACCACTCTGCAGCTTGTGCCCACTGTCCCGTGTGTCCTGCCTCCTCAGACGTGTTGTTTCCCCTTTATCCCACGTGTAGCTTGACCTCAACCCCAGGGCACAGAGGCCAGTGCCGGGCTCACCGGCTGCAGAACTGGGGGTGCAGGACCCGGTCGGAGCCCCACCGGACGCTGGGGGGTGGTAACAAACGGGCAGAGTCGAGACGGCTCACAGGAAGGCCTGTTGTGGCAGCAGCGGGGCCCTCGGCCCACAGAGAAGCACCAAGTGACTCCGGAGTCCCCTCCCCACCCTGACACCCCGGGGGCAGAGCTGGGCGCTGGGCGGCCCCAGCCATGGGCACCAGGTGACAGGTGTCCAGGCCACTGGCCACCTGGGAGCACCCCCAGTCTTTGTGCTTTGGTCACAGGGAGCACCCCCCCCACCTGGGGACCCCAATGGTGCAGGGGCAGGGCCAAGGCCCCCGGGTGGGCAACGAGGCAGGTGGACGGGCAGTGCCCCCAGGAATAGGGACAGCCAGGCAGCCCCGCCCCTCCTGGTCCTGAGCCAGCTCCGTGGCCTCCGACAGCCACCAGGCAATGCCGCTCCTGCTCCGGGCCGGCCCTCGTCCTGTGCTGGACCTGAGAGGAAGGGACGACGCTGACCCAGCCCCTGCGTCTGGGGAGCTGCCAGCAGTGAAGGCTGAGGGCGAGCCCACGGCGGCTGTGGAGGGAGAGGAGGGATGGGCCGAGGCCCTGAACCCAGGACAGGACGGACTGGGCAGGCAGGGGAGGGGGCGGCCAACAGGGGCAGGCCAGCGTCCACTCGGCTACCCTGAGAAGTCACTCTATGACCCCATCTCCAAGCACGTCCACAAAGAGGCCAGGTGGCCATCGGGCCAGGGGTCTGCGGCCTGCGGTCGGCAGCCAGGCTCACCCTGACCTTCCACAGCCTTGTGCAGGCAGTACCTGCCCCAGGAAGTAGCCTTTGTTGTCTTGATCTTTCTCTGTGAGAGCTCAGCATGGCGGCTGGGGGTGCTGGGGGGCTGAGGGGGCTGGGGGCGGGGCAGGGCCCACCTGCTCACAGCAGGAGGAGGCTGGGGCTGCGGAGCTGTTGGTACACCTGCAGGAGCCGCTCGGCCGTGGCCCGGGAGCTGGCCTCGTCCTCTGTGCACAGCCGGTCCCGCAGGGCCTGCACCTCCTGCAGCAGCGTCTGCGGGCGGGGGGGGGGACGACACACGGACGAGCGACAACAGCTAGGTCCCCACCCCCCCACCTGCACACCCCCAAGTCACCCACAAACCCCAATGAAGATGTGAGGGGCAGCCCAGGACAAACTTTCCTCTGTGGCGTCTCGCTGTGGGACAGCCTGCCTCAGGACAGGAGGGCCTGGCTCCCAGGTTGGAGCAGGGCCAGGGGCAGGCCACACACTCGCCGGCCCCGTGTCCTCTGGGGCCAGGCTGCAGGGAGACGCGGGGCCGGGGCCGGGGCCGGGGCTCACCTCGTGGTTGGCCTGGATTTGGTGGAGATACTGCACACGGAGGTCGGGGGGGCTGGAGTCCCGGGCGGCCTGCTCCACCACCATCCTCTGGGGGACACGGGGCATAAAGAACCAGCTGCCCTCGGCGGGCGATAAGCAGGGACGTCTCCCTTAACCTCTTGGCCAGGCAGGTCCTGGGTGCCCGCCCACCGGGGGCCGCCGCCTCCCCCCGCCCCACCGCCCGTTGTTCACCTTCAAAACACGTGCGCTTGGAGGCAGAGAGGAGGGGGGGACTGGCCTGCAACCCCCGTAAGGGAGCCCCAGACCCCAGGCGCGTCCCCCAGCGCGGACGAACCTGCATGCGCCCGATGACAGCATGGTGGGCCCGGCACATGTTGGCCAGCGAGGAGCTCTCCACCTGGACCTCCACGGCCTGGACGGGCCCCGCCGGGCACAGGCCGGCCACCGCCACCTGCAGCACAGGAGGAGCCTCGTGCCCGCTCCGGCCCGGCTGCCCCTCCCCCTTCCCCTCCCCGGCAAAGCTGGGTCTCTGCCCACCGGCCACGGACCACCATGTCTGCTCCCCCGTTGGGGAAGAACCCGCTCCCGGGCACTCGCTCTAGAACGAGGTGACGGCCGTGGCCTTGCCTGACACCGGCCGCGGCCCACACAGGACAACCCAGGGACCAGGGCACCGCCAGTACGGCGGCTTCAAGGAGACAGGAGGGCCGACTCTGCTTGCCTCCTGGACGATGAGGCGGATCTCGGCGCCGTCCGGGGCCAGGGCCTGGACAGAGGTCAGGGCTCGGGCCCGCACAGCGTCCACGGCGGCGTTCTGGGCCAGCAGCCACTGCAGGGTGGCGCAGCACAGGGACATGCCTGAGGGACGGAGGTGCCGGCCGTGAGCGTGGATGGGCCCCGGGGCCGTGAGGAGCCCACGTCCACCGCCTCGGTGTGTCCACGAGCCCCGAGGCCAGAACCAAGTCCCCAGTGCCACCAACCTGAGTCCCTGTCCCCCAGGGCAGCTCTGAGCAGCTCTGCTGACACCCGGATGGCGGCCACGGACGGCGGCAGGTACTTGGCACGCAGGGACTCGGGCCCCACCGGCTCGCTGCCCGGCTGCCAGCAGGTTCCCAGGAAGGTGCTCACGGGGTCGCCGGGAGGGGGGCAGGGCGCGGGGGCCTGTGCGGGGGGTGCAGCCAGGCCCGGGAAGCGCAGGCCCTGCAGCATGTCCACCGTATGCTCGCCCAGGGGCAGGCAGATACCCTCCTGCTCAGGCAGGACGTTGGGGGGGCACCCGTCCAAGGAGGGGTCCTTGAAAGGGTCCGAGGGGGCCAGGGCCCCGCCCACGACCTCCCTGAGGCTGAGGAAGAGCGCGCAGGACACGGTCACGGGCAGGTCTAGCGCGCCGTCCTCCCCGGGGCCCAGGAGCAGCGTCACCTCCCGCCGATCGCCGGGGCCCAGCTGGTCCACCGGGATGGTGTAGGTCACAGCCGAGCCCGCCGGGTCCGAGTCCGAGGCGTGGGAGCCGGGCAGCACCTGGACACACAGGGCCCAGCCGCGGTCCAGGCGGAAGCCGCTGCTGTTCTCCAGCAGGCAGGTGGCGGTCAGCACGTCCCGCAGCTCCCGGCGGCTCCAGGCCGTGGTGGTGGTGCAGGAGACGGGCCGGGCGCCCTCCCGGCTGGCCAGCAGGGCACAGCTCACGTTCATGGCCTCGTTCAGACACGTCAGGGCCCTGTTGCGCTGGTCCACGGCCTTCTTCAGGGAGGACACTCTGTGGGGGCAGATGGCACCAGGGAGGAGCGGGGAGCGGGGAGCGGGGTCAGGAGGGACCAATACTCTGTTCCGACAACCAATCTGGAGCCCCCGCCGCCTCGGGGAGCAACGCTGCTTGTCCCGCCCACGCCGCCCCGTTGTCCGGGCCTCGCCCAGCAGGCCAGGGAGCCTGTCGCCCCCACAGAGAGGCCCGCAGCCTAGGGACGCTCCCGGGGGCACAGGCGGGCAGGTGAGGGTGGGCCAGAGGAGGGGCGGCTGGTGGCGTCACTGAGCACAGAGTGGAGGAGGCCTCTGAGGAGAGTCTCCCACGTCCCCTCCCGAGGAAAGGGGGGCAGCCTGAGGAAACGGCGGGAGGAAGCCCCTCTCAGGTAGCTCCACACCTGGGGCTCCGTTGGGGACCACTGGCCACGCCCAGGCCGCCGCCCGCGGACACAGCCTCTCACCTCTCAGAGACGGTGCCGATCCCACAGAGCAGGTCCTTGATCTTCCGGCCCGTGTCCGCCGCCGTCACCCGGGCGGGCTGAGGGGGCTCGGGGCTCAGGTCCAAGCGGCAGGTCATCAGGCGGCCTTTGGCCGACAGGGCCAGGAGCTCGGTGCCCCCTGCAGGTGGACACGGGCCGGGCCCAGTCAGCGGGAGGAGGGCGGCTGCTGGGGCAGCTCCCCCAGACTCCAGACGGGCGCCGGCAGGAAGCCAGCACCAGAGGAGGACCCAGGACGACTGGAGAGCCGGGCACGCGCCAGGGGCTGACGGAGCTGCCCGTGTTCGTGCCCACACATTCCCCAGGGCCCTCCCCGGGAGGGGACGTCGGCACAGCGGAGGTGGCGCAGGGGACGGGGGCTGGACTGAAAGGGTCCAAACCAGGACCCTCGTGGGTCACCGTGTCTGTCGGGCTCCTGCGTGCTTCCCCATGCCCCGCCCCCCCGTGGCCCTCTTTCCCTGCGTGGACAGTGGCCTTTCCCCGTCAAAGCGCCTCTTTCACGTTAGAACGCTGCATGGCAGGCCTCAGGCCGACGTGTGGGCCACCAAACAGGATCATGCCCCGGGCAGACTGCTGTCCCCCAACACGGGACAGAACACACAGGTTCAGAGCTCAGGGAGCCACCGCCTCGCGTGCAGAATGGGCTCGCTGGTGGCCACGCGGTGAGCGGAGAAACGTCAAGGCCAACTCTCCCGACTGCCCGCGAGGCAGGACCTGGTCACCGAGCACAGACTCCCCCAGACAGAGCGGCACCTCCCACTCCGAAACCCCACCCAGGACACACAGGCAGCCCGACCCCGAGAAAGGCCGTCCACCATGAGGCTGCCCGCGGGACGGGGACAGGAGGGAGGCCATGCACGGGGAGAAGCCGGCCGAGGGGGGTCCGCCATCCCCAGGCTCCGGGTATCAGGTCCCCACAGCGGCTCATACCTTCAGGCGACCTAGACGGCGCCGAGAGGGTGACGACGCTGCAGATACCCAAGCTGGCGGGACACAGCAGAGGGGGCAGGCCTCCCGGGCCGTCGGGCGGCATGGGGTCCCCGGGGGTGCCTCCTCGAGCCAGGTCCACTACGCAGAGGCCAGACGGGGTGCTGTGGTACACGTGGCTGTCCCCGCCACAGGCCGCGCAGAGCACAGGCCCCGGCAGGCAGTACTCGCGCAGCTCGGGCACCAGACTCCCCGCCTCGTCCCAGCTGGCCTTGATGGCCAGGGTCCGGCCGTGGCGGCCGAGCGCCACCAGGCAGTCCAAGTCCGCAGCCTCTGGGCCCTCAGCCGAGGGCTCCGTCCTCAAGGCCCCGATGAAGATGATGGGCTCTTCCAGGTGGTGGAGGATCCTGACCAGGGCCTTGGGGTCACCAGGGGCCAACCTGGAGGTGACCAGGGTCTTCAGGACCACAGAGCAGAGCTGGCCGTCGGGGAGGCCACAGAGGATCACGGGCGACTCCAGGAGGGCGGCGTCGGCTCCGGAGAGGAGCCCGAAGAGGGGCCCCTCCAGCGTGAGGGCCCCGTGGCCCTGTGGGGGGCCGTGCCGAGCCCTGGAGCTGGGCAGTGACACACAGCACAGCACCGGGAGGAAGTGGAGGGCCTGGGGTTGCCCCGGGCTCCCCGCTGGGGGGGTGTGGGTCGACAGCTCCACCTCCCCGATCTGGCCTCTGGGCCCGGGCTCCTCCCCCGGACACGGACACTCAAACAGCTGCACCTTCCACTGGGCGGGGCCCTGCGCCAGCGCGATGAGCAGGTCGCCCAGCACCGTGAACGCGCACAGCGTGGCGTCGGGGAGCACACAGGTGTCTGGGTCCACAGCGGTCACGGGGGACGGGGACTCGCCGTCCTCGTCGTCCCCATCACTCTGGCTCACAGACCTTTGGGAACACACGAAGTGTCACTGCCGAGAGGCACCTGCTGTCTCCATGGCAACCTGCCACAGCGACCCCTCCTTACCTGCGGGCCTGGTCCAAAGACAAGCAGTAGATGCCCCTCCGGGCGCACAGGACGAGCAGCGCCCTGCGAGGGGCCAGGACCTCCAGGTGCCACACCTGCCCGGGAAACCTGTACACCGCCTGGCCGGCGGGGGCTCCGGTTCTCAACAAGCTCCTCGGACGCGCCCCCCCGCCCCCCCCGCCCCGGGGCCCCGCCCCCCGTGCGCGCAGCCCCTCGGGCCCGGGGCCCGCCCCCGCCGCTCACGGTCAGCTGCCGCGCCTCCCGGTCGTAGACGTAGACCAGCTCCCTGCCGGCGGCCAGGAAGACCTCCGCGCCGAGGTGCAGCACGCGGGGCCCGCCCGCCGTCAGGCCCCCGGCCGGGCAGCTGAAGCCCGCCAGGTAGTGCACGCGCGGCGCCAGCCCGGCCATGGTGCGGGCCCGCCGCCCGGGGAGCGCGTGGCGCGGGGGAGGCCGCTCCGGCTGGGGAGGCGGCGGGGGCGCTGTACGGCCGCCCACGTTGCGGCGCGGCCTCCGCCGTAAAACGGCGCGGCGGGGGCGTGGCCAAAAGGGCGGGGCGGGGCCTGGATGGAACAGGGGCGGGTCAGGGTCCTGGGGTCTGGGCTGCAGCCCCGCCCGCAGTCAAGTTACGGGACGCCCAGCAGTTTAGCAAACGGGAAACCCGGTGGTCTGCCCTCGCCCACCCCGTCCGTCCTCAGCGCGGCCCGAGGCGCTTCTTGGAGGTGCCCTGCGGGTCCGCAGCATCTCCCTCGCCCGTGCAGGCTCCTGGCCCAAGCCCAGGCGGGCCCACACCTGTGACTCGAGGATTCATGAGCATCACCTGCCCATCCAAACTCCAAGGGCCTTGAGTGCTGATCGTGGAGCTCCTTTCTAGTCCCCCCACCCCCCACCCACCTCGTGCGCCCTGGAGCCAGGCCAGCGCCCTCCCGGGCTCCCCTCGGAGCAGGCGGGCACTCCTACAGCGATCTGCTAGGGTTTGGGAAGCGCCTGCATGCTGCGGGGTCCGGAGCGGGCTGGCCGTGTCACAGCCAGAGGCTCTGGGCCTAGTGATGGGTCCCGTCCCTCTGACCTGTGAGCCAAACGTGGACAGACAGCCCCCTCCGTGCCTGGACACGAACCGGGTGTGGGTGTGTTGGTTTGCATGGACAGTGGGGTAAGCCGGAGGAATTCTGGGTTGGGAGCAGGGCCGTAAAGAAAATGAGGGGGATCGCCAGCAATCATCCTGGGGGTGAGAGTGGACAGGGCTGCCCTCATCCCTCCAGGGCTGGAGAAGTGCTGACCAGAGAGGGGCCCAGAGCTTTCCTCTGGATGAAAAGCGGAGACCAGAGCACCCCTGAAAGGTGCCTGCAGACGTCAACTACACCCCTCTCCTTTAAGCCAGTGGGCCCAGCCAGTGTGGCTCAGTGGTCGAGCACCGACCTATGAACCAGGAGGTCACGGTTCGATTCCCGGTCAGGGCACATGCCCAGGTTGCGGGCTCGATCCCCAGTATGGGATGTGCAGAAGGCAGCCAATCAATGATTCCCTCTCATCATTGATGTTTCTATCCCTCTCTCCCCCTTTCTCTCTGAAATAAAAAACTGTTTTTTTAAAAAAGCGAATGGGACAATCTCCAAGGCCACCCATGAGAGGCATATGGGGGGCACGGCAGGAATGGCGTGCTGAAGGGGCCTCGCTGCCAAACGTTCTCTGGCTTGGAAATTAAGCTGGCACCAGGGAGGCTGGTGATCCTGACAAAACAGCCAGCAGCAAAAGTTCTCACTGCCCTTGAGGTGTGGGCGGGCACGCAGCCCCGGGTAGCAACCAGCCAGTCCTCCTGTCTTGGTGCTGGTGGACAGCGGGAGCGTGGCGTTTGCAGTGCTGGCCCCCTTCTGCTCCCTGCTGTCCTGGATGCTGGGAGGGCGGCCACGGGGCACAAGGCAGACCAGCTCCCCTCGGCCTTCTAATTGTGCCATGCTCCTTTCTAGCCATCCCCCCCCCCCCACACACACACACACACCCCACACACGAGTGCTCGGAGCTGCCCTGCTCAGCCAGCCTGAGTTTCCTAACACATGGGTGGCCCCTCCGGCCCACGACCTTCTGCTCGGCTAGCAGGCTCCTGGCCCCAAGCCCAGGCCGGCCCACACCTGTGACTCGAGGATTCATGAGCATCACCTGCCCATCCAAACTCCAAGGGGCCTTGAGTGCTGATCGTGGAGGTCAAGCGCGAGCAAAGGGCTCTAGTCGGCTCAGACCCCTGAGGGAGACACTGAGGACCCTCCGTGCTCCCGGCCGGGAGCCTGGGACAGCCAGTGGTCTCTACGCCACATCTGCAGGCAGTGTCACCTACGGACAGATCACAGCCCGACTCGGCGGGGAGGGTTCAGGTTCAGGCTGTGCCAGGTGCTGCTCACAGGCAGCACAGCCATGATGGGGCGCACGTGCCAGGGTAGGAGGGCGGCCCCGAGATTGTTGCCAAGTAGTGCACTCCACCTGCTTGATTACTTGGGGGAGGCCGAGAACCTTCTCACTTTCAGAACCAAGTTCAGTGGCCTCAGGTGCCCTCGCCAGCACAGCGGCCACACCTGGACGTGGGAGCTGTCAGCCGTGCGAGCCACTGCTGGTGATAGCCTTGTCTCGGGGGGGCCTGGCGGCCTGAGGGCCTGCCCACCAGCCATAGGGTCTTACATGCCTGTTCAGGGAGCAGTCACCCGGAGGAGAGTGCTGAACGGTGCGTGAAGGCTAGCACCGCACCCAGAGGGACAGTCGCTCAGGCCAGCAGCGTGTCCCTCTGGCCTGTTCCCTGCAGCTGAGGGGCTCCTGACTCCCTCCTTCACCTGCTGCCAGCCACGTGCACCTGTCCCAGCACGCAGGCCCAGGAGTGACACCTGGGTGACGGTCAGGAAGGGCACCCAGGGAGGCCAGGCTCCCCTCTTTCTCCCCCATCTCCCCCCTCCCCCCTGCTGGGAGCAGAGCCCAGGAGCCCGGGCAAGGGTCCCTCCGCTCCAATGGTCCCCACCTTACGGGGCCACGTGAACTGGCCCTGCAGACGGAAAGCGCGCTGCAGACCGGGGGAGCCCCGAGGGGGAGGCGGCCGGCAGCCGGCAGAGTTCACGCAGTCACCCTCCGCTGGGGGCCTGGTAGCAGAAGAGGTCGTGCTCACACGAGGGCAGGTGGGACGCAGGGCGCTGGGGCCCTCCCTGTGCAGGAGGAGGTGGCTGAGCTGCCTGGGTCAAGCCCACCAAGATGCCCCTCCCACCCTAACATTGAGCTCTGACTCTCTTTGGACAATAAAATAAAGTGCATTACTGAACAAAGAGCGACTCAAAACCAGAAGCAGAGAATCACAATGCTTTTTCTTTAGCTAAAAGACACAGGAACAAGTGAATTCCGTGACGCCAGACGGGAGTTAGGATGCTGGTGAGAAGCGAGCTGGGCAGACGGAGAGCCTGGGGTGCGAGGTCTGAGTAGGCCTGAGTGAGGTCCGGCACGGGCCCACCTGCAGCCTCCATCTGGTCGCAGGGACCAGAGACCAGGGCTGCTGGGAGGGCGACCAACGGTCCGAGCAGGTGGCTATGCTCTGGGTGGCTACTCTGCCCCTCCTGCCCCCAGACCAGCCCTCTGCCCGGGCCGGACCCACCCAATCAGCCCCCGCTGACAAGCAGACAAGTCCATGCTGTGCACCTGGAGGTGCCAGACAGGGCCGTTCCCACCACAGCCAACACCGAGCGCCTTCTGTGGACTGGGTGGGTGGGAGGAGCCCACAGGCTGGCCCCCCCAGAGCAGATGCGGGGTTCCTAAGCAGCTGTGACTGGGCCGGCCTCCCTGTGGGTGCAGAGCAGCTCAGTCGGTGGCTCTTGTTAAGGCAAAGAGGCATCAGAGCGCCCGTAGGTTCCTGGGGCAGGGTGCCACCGAGGACATGCGGGGACCCGAGCACACATGGGATGGCCCAGACCTCGCACCATCAGCACAGCAGCAACCTTCCAACGCCCTTGGCAGACCCACGTGGTTCACAACAGGCCAGGCCCTGCCCTCCCCAGCCTGTCCCAATGGCCACGTCACTGTCAGAGGCCAGAGCGGGCGAGGCCCAGGACTGTATGGGGCAAAGGGGACCAGAGCTTCCAGTGCTGGGCAGCCTCCTTCACCCCAGCAGCCCGGTCAGCTGCCTCGGCGTCTGGAGGGCCTGCCTGGTGGGAGCCAGGCTCTGCCCCTGCTCGGGTGGCCCGGGCCTCGGCTGCCGCGGCCGTGCACCCAGCAGAAGTCTCAGGCACTGAGGTTACTTCCGAGAAGGGACTGTGGCTCCCCGTCTGCACGCACCGCACTGCACACTCCCACAGGGACTCCCCGGAGGGAAGGAAGTGGAAGCTAGTCTCTCTCACTCCCCTTTTGCAGTTTTTATCTTTAGAAAAATAAATAAAAGTCTTCGGGGCAGGAATTACTGATAACTGTTATTACAACCAATGCCAACTTTAAAATCCCGCCTGGAGGTCGGTGAGAGCAGAAGGGGCGGGCAGCAGAGTGACCTGTGGGCCAAGCAGACGGCGGCCGCGAGCCCATGGCCACTGCGTTCCCACCAGACCACGGCTACCGGGTGGGGAGTGGTCCCCACAGCAGGGTCTGCCCCAGAGAACGGGCTACAGAGGCCAGCAAGAGCAAACAGCGTCCCGAGAGGACGGGAGGAGGCGGGGGCAGCAGCAAGCACCCCCCTATCCCGCAGGCGGAGATGTCGGGGCACCAGTCCTCCCCCCAGAGAGGCGTCCACGGCCACCTGCCCCTCTGCTGGGAGGGGCTCCATCCTCCAGGGAAGCCTGGTGCCGAGAGGCTTCGTGGGCCGGAGACCCCAGGGCAGCCCCCGCCCTCCATGAGGAGCGGCCCGGCTCCACGTCCCTGGCTTCAGAGCGGGCAGGGGCCAGTCCTGCCAGCAGGGCCGAAGCCCTAGGTCCTGGGGAGGCTGCACATCTCGCAGTGGCCGGTGCCCGGCTGGTTCATGAAGGTGCAGTGCTCACAGGCCCACATGGCGGCCGTGGCGGCATGTGAGGAGCCCCCGACGGCTCCGTACTCCTGGAGGCCCGGAAGCTGCACCCCAACTGTGCCTGCAGAGGGGAAAGAGGCGCTCGTCATTTCTCACAGGGAGGAGCCCGCAGCTGAGTTCGGCATCACTGCCCATTGGCGTCAACGTGCACCCCAAGCACCTGCTCCCGAGTCCAGAGCAGCCGAGCCAGTCCACAGCGTGCACCTCACAGCCCGAGAGCCCGTACCCTGGCAGAGGCCGCCTGCGCCCAGTGGCCTCTGGGGCCTGAGGAGCTGGGAGCGTACGTCCCGGGAGCCCGAGGGTGTCCTGGGACGAGGAGAGGGAGCACTTACTGCAGAGCTGCTCGATGGTGGCCCACTGCTCCGACTTCTTCCAGGTCTGGGCGAGCTCCTCGTTCCGGGTCCGCACGGCCTCCAGCAGCAAGCTGATGCTGTCCTGCGGGGCAAACAGGAGGGTCTGTGCACTGCCTGCGGTGGACGGCTCCTGCCCGTTGGCTTCTCCCCCAGCATCACACAGTTCAGAGGGGATGCGGGACCCTCACAGGCTGTCACTACGAAACGCACACTGCCACACTCCGTGTAGACACAGGAGAAAACTGAGCCAGCACTGCGTTCCTCCCACGCTCCGTGTTGCCGTGGAGCCATCTGCCAGCACCCAGGTGACAGGCTCCTGGGCGGAGGTGGACGGGCAGGAGTCAAGGTCCTGCCCCCCGCCCCCAGGTTCTTGACCTTCTCAATCCCGCCTTCCAATACGCACTCTACAGCCCAGGCCCCCGGGCGCACACAGCCCCACAGAAGTGAGGTCTGGCAGTGACCGCAGATCGTCCCTGCCGCCCAGCAAGGAGCCCTGATGGGGAGGCCGGCCCCGCATCACCCCTCCCACCGACGGCGGCAGCTGAACCTGGGCCCGGAGCTGCACCCCTCTGGGTGTGTCGGTGCCTGGTGTGGGAGGGCAGACAAAGCCAGGGAAATACAAGAGCAGCCACGGGCCAGCTGACAGAGAAGCCTGGGCTCCTTGGGGGGCCCGCCCCTCTGCTCCATTCACTGTTTCCTGGGGGGACACGCTGAGCCAGCATCAGAGGCTCTGGAGAAACCGCCCCTTCCTCTCTCATGCTTCCTGGGGTCTTGGGCAGAAAGGCCACCCACACCCCGGTGCCTGCCGGGGCCTCCTGGCTGGATGCTGCCCACACCCAGGGCCCGCACTGCTCAGAAAGCACCTGCTGCCGTGCACTTGCCCTCTCCTCCCTCCGTGTGCCTCACAGGCGCCAGCTGCAGCTGCACAGGGCCTGGGCGCCCGCCCGCCGACGGCCACAGCAGCTGGCTCGGGAGGGAAGACAGGGAAGGGGCGGCTGTGGATCTGGAGCTGCTGGGACAGGGCTCAGCCGGGGACCGAGCTAACCGCCCTGCGTCCCTCGTGGTTCGCTCACACAAAGCAGACCGGCCCCAGCACAGGGCCCCACCTAGACGCTGTCTGTATGCAGACGCCGAGGGTGAAAGAGTCACCTCTCCATCAATAAGCCCGCAGAGCGCAGGGGACTGCCCGTCTGCTCCAGAGGAAGAGGACGAGGACGCCCCGTGCCCAGCCCCCGGCACACCGCCCCCGGCACGCTGCCAGCTCGCGGCATGCTCGCTCCCCACCTGCAGAGGCATGACTTCGTTGGTGACCAGGAAGAGCAGGAGGTGGAAATCTGAGATGGTGTCCAAGAACATGGCGGAGGTATTCTGCGACAGGTAGGTAGCCAAACTATGGAAGTCCTGGACCGGCGGGAGGAAGGAAGACATAAACACGGATCGTTCTAGGCTCCAGGAGCCCTTCCTCCTGAGGGGTTCAAGGCCGACAGACATCCCTCTCCCCCTGCCTGTCCCCCTGACGGGACCAGGACCCTGGCACTAGACAAACAGGCAGCAGGTACTTCAAATTCGGTTGCTAAAGCTAAGAGCTTACCTGTGTTTCCCCTAATACGTCCCGGTTCTCAATAGGAAATGGATTTTGTGAAATAGAAAAAGTATAAACTGGATCCTTGGGGAACGTTGTTGTGATCTAAGGAATAAAAAGACAAACCGTGTCAACCACCTGTGTGAACAGGGTGTGGGCGACCCTCAAGGGCAAAGCAGTCCGAGCCTCGAGCACTCAGAGCCAGAGGCCTCGCTGCCCATGAGGACGGGCACCACTGGGCACCCTGAGCGAAACGCCGAACCTGACCCTGGGAAGCGTGCTGAGAACCGCTTCCAGTTGCTTCCGAGATGGCCCTGCCCCCTAGGCAGCTGCTGTCTGCCGGCTCTAGGATATAACTCAGCCGGACCAGGTCAGCCGAGGGGCTTCCATCCGACGAGCGCCCCCAGCTGCTCTCCGTGGTTGGACGACCTCCAGGGTGAGCCACGGGCACAGCCGGAGGCCGAGCAGGCACCTCAGGAGGGGACTCTGTTCCACTGCTGGGTCTGAGGGCCCTAGAGCAGCCTGAGGGTCGGAGAGCCGCAGCGAGCCCTGACGTCCAGGGGCCTGCTCCAGAGCAGGCGAGTCAGGGCGGGAAGGGAATCGGGGCCTGAGATGGGGCACAGCTGCCTGTTGTCCCCACACAACAGCTGGAGTCAAGCCTGTGTCCAAAGGGAGCCGCGCCCTCGTTCAGCTCAGACGTGCTCAGCCGATGACGAAGGGCACGTGAGACCCAGCGGTGGGAGCCACGGGAGCCGCGTGACGTGACCATTCTGGGATCACAGGGTTTCTCCCGCCTCCTGGCAGATGTCCTCTCCCCACAGAGAGCACGAGGGTGGCCTGCCCGCCCCTCTGGTGGCCACGGCGTTCCCTCTGCAGTTCAGCCAGAGGCAGCAGCCTGTAGGCCAGACTCAGGGCAGCTCTCCCGGGTCCTCGGGGCTGTTTCTAAAAGGCCAGGAGGGGAAGGCAGCGACGGGCTGTGCTGTGCCTCGCTGACCGACAGGCGGGTCATGGCGGAGGGCGTGGACCCGAGCCACAGGCCCGTCCCAGCGGTGTGGCTTGTCGGCCACACCACCTCGGCCTCTCCGCTCATCTGCAAGACAAGGGTGACCCGGCACCGGCACCTAAGGCTTCTCAGAGGGTTAAAGCTCAGACGCTTTGTAAAGCCCTCAGGACGGCCACACACGGACCAGTTTTAGCCGGTCACGGTTCGAAAGACGGTGGCGGGGCGGCCCGTGCGGCTGAGACAAAGCCAGGGACAGCTCGGCTCTCCCTGTGGGAAGCAGAGCGCCTGCTGGTGAGGGCGAGCAGAGCGAAGGGAAATGCTTGTTCACGTGCACTTGCCCCTGGAGAGCCCAGGACTAATCCAAGGTGCCCGGGAGGCGGGCACAGGCCACCAGGCACCGGGTCCTGTGCTTCAACCCTCTCCCTCCGGCTCTTCTCAGGGCTGACTAGCTGATGCATGGGCCCCTCTGAGAACCTCCACAGGAGCCTGAAGCGACGGCCCCGTCACAAGGTTTCAGACAGCAGATGGCCCTCATCAGGCCTGGGCCTGGGGGCAAGGCGCTGAGCACTTGTCTGGCACCTGCTGCCCGGAACTTCTTCCACAGGAACTGGGTGTCACAGGGACCCCCGCCTCTGCCAAACACAACCGGAACCATGCGCGAGGCAAGAACTCGGGGCGGGCGGGCGGCCTCTGGGAGGTGCGCCGACTCCGCCCGAGTGTGTGTCCCCGCAGTCTGCCTGCCTCGCCGTCATACCCGGTGGTCTGAAACCAGATGCCTGCAACCTGGGTAATCGCTATGTTCTCGGGAGCTGTCAACCCGATGCAGCATCGACAGCTCGGCTCCTGGGCTCGCCCCTCCAATGCCAGGCCTGCCTCACATGCCATCCTGAGCCCAGCGCAGCCTCCAGGTCCCGGCGGGCAGAGCATGGCCTGCTGTCAACTGTCGGGCTGTCGTCAGCTAACAGTCACCGCCTTGGCCTGTGGCCTCCTCTGTGACCAGAGCCTGAGGCCAGGGCAGAGCTGAGACTCTGGGCAGAGGCACGGGAGCAGGTGCCCTCTCGGCTCCTGGAGCTCCACCCAGGAAACCCCACTGCCCCCCACTCAAGGCCATGACAGCTGGGTCCCCGAGGACCGACCGTGGCAGCAGCTGTGACCAGGGCAGCCCCTGCACCCGCCATGCGTGGACCGGCTGGCAGTCCTCTGTTGCACTTTGGTTTGGGAGAAGCTAACACCTAATGGTTTTTAAGGGAAAAAGACTAAAAAAAAAAAAAGCCCTTAAAATGGAGGGCTCCTCAGGGAAGCCAGGAGCCCCCAGGCCCAGGGCACACACTTACGTCTATGATCAGATACTCCACGGGCAGTGGGCGGGCCAGCTGGGTGATCTCGTTGCCAAACTTGTCTATGTCCTGCAACGGAAACAAGGTGAGTGGCGGTCTGCTGACCAGGACCATTCTCCGCGCAGGCTGCCTCCCTGGGAAATGGTGCCAGTTCCTCCTGAGGCGTGTGAACGCTGGAAGGGGAGCGAGCCTTTTCCTGCAGGACCCGCCTTCCGTCCCGAGGAGCTCTTAGTGCCGCCCCAACAGGGAACAGCCTCCACCCCCGGAGCCCCGCCCCCGGCCGCCCGGCGCCTCTCCTCCACAAGGTCGCGCACAGGGCTGAGCGCTCCATCTCCACGCTCTTACCCCGCAGAAACCCCACCTGACGGGCCTGAATACTCAGACGTTTCTAAGAAAACGCGCACATGAGCCCACGTGCACACGGACACAGACAGAACCCAGCGCCAATCTGCCCAGGCCGCACTGTTTGCTGTCAGATGCTCAGAACATGACGTTTAATTGGGGGAGACGGCCAGCACATGGTCGTTCATCGTAAAGTGACAATTAAACCGATTTATGTAAAGCACGCCAAGGTCCACCAGAGCCCTAGACAAACTCAGGAGAACGGATGCTCTCACAGACCCTGCAGGGCTCCTTTCCTACTGAAACCCTCACCGAACGTTGTGTGATCGCTCACAGACCGTATGTACGTTAGACACCCGTACTTTCCATTGCGGGGTCTTACGTAAAAGTTTCCGTTTATTAAGCTCTCGGACCCGCCGGGGTGGAGCACAGCACCCGGCACACCCACCCTCCCAGGACGCAGGGCCCTGGTCAGACCCAGCCCGCTGCCCCTCTGGCCTTGCTCGTTTAGAAATGGAAATTCCTGGCTGCAACACATCGCGCCTGCATCCACACCTTCCTCACCTCCTCTGTTCACAACCACAGAGCTGCCAAGCACTTGTCCTGGCTCCACCCAACCAGCTACCTACACGCGCATCGGCCATCAGAGGACACCTCCCTGGAGACCACACACAGCTGTCTGTCTGTCCGTCTGCACCCGTAAAGCCGAACGACTCTCCCCTCGGCCTGGAGGGGACAGCGTGCCCTGCGCTGGTTTCCTTGGTGGTCAGGCTGGGCCAGCTCACCGGGTTCCACAGGCAGCCAGAGGTGGGGGCCTGCTGAGGGGCCCGGGGTCCCTGAAGCGGCAGTTTCTCAATGGAGGAGACTAGGAGGCAGGAGTCAAATCCAATCCAACTAAATCACCATTTCCAAAAATGCACGCTCGCCCCTACAAGACCTAACCTGCAACCACTCACACGTAAGGAGCCCACCTGGAACTCATTTCACATCTAATTAAGCTCCGACGGCAGCAGCAGCCCCAGCACCTGCTCACTGTGACCCTCCAGGGGGCTCTTGTTAATGCCGCTCTCTGTGTCTGCCATTCTCTCTCAAATTTAACTACCCAACCACACCTCTCTGCTCCCCAAGAAGATAAAGGTGCTGCACCCCCTTCCCTGCCCCGCATGCCTTCCCTCAATGGTTTTGCCGGCGCCGAGCCCACCCACCATCTCACAGGCCGTCACTTGCACAAGCGTCAGCCCTGTCGATGCAGCAGCTGAAGGAGAACCTTCCCTCGAAGTCCGCCAGCAGTTTTGTCTCCTCCTCAGCAAGACACCAAGTCCAAGATCGTGGTCCCTACGCCTCCCTCCCTCCACGGCCACATCCGGGCCCAGGGCACCAGCACGGAGACAGCGAAGCCCAGGACCTCTGCCTGCGTGAGTGTTTGGGCACCGGGCCTGGTGCTGGGACAGCACCGCCCCCCCCACCCGTCGGTGGCACCACCCGCTCTGGAAAAGGTGGGTGAAACCCTGAAAGAACAGACAAGAGGCAGCAAATGGCATGAGCAGCTCCACCTGCAACTTCCCAGGCTGGAGCAGGAAGACGTCCCTCAGGCCCCCAGACCAACGCTGCGCACGTCAGCCCACGAGCATGCGCTAACCCTGACCCGCGCCCCGGACAGCGGCTGCCAGGCCTGCCCTCAGCCTCCACCCTCCGGGCTACAGGCACGCTGGGCAGCGCGCTCCGCTGTTCCCGCTCCCAGGCAGCTAACAGCCCACGGAGACCGTGGGGGACCCAGGAGGGAGCGCAGGCCCGCAGCCACGTGCAAGCAGCGCCTGGCGCAACCCGGGAAAGCACGTGCCCGCAAAAGTTAGCAACACCCACAGCCAGCTCACAGTTAACAGGGAGATCCTGACACACGTCCTTTACGACGAAACAGGACAAGGGAGTGGGCACAGGGTGCCACCCCGGAAACCTGGCCACACAGGGACGGGCGGGGGGTGGGGGGTGCATCCTGGGAACCACGACAGGACCCTCATGGGAATTACGGGGCAGGAACAGCAAAGGGGCTCGATGCGAAAGTGTGCCAGCTTCCAACAGCCGCAGTTTGGAAACCTGCTTTAGAAGGTGTTCTTTGTAACGTGGAGAAGTTATAACATGTGCATGTAGACCCCACAAGCCAGGGCTGTGCAGGTGTAGCGAAGGTTACTACCCCGCTGACCTCAAGATCAGGAGATGAGCCCTAACCGGTTTGGCTCAATGGATAGAGCCTCGGCCTGCGGACTGAAGGGTCCCAGGTTCGATTCCGGTCAAGGGCATGTACCTTGGTTGTGGGCACATCCCCAGTAGCAGGTGTGCAGGAGGCAGCTGACTGATGTTTCTCTCTCTTCAATGTTTCTAACTCTCTCCCTCTCCCTTCCTCTCTGTTAAAAATCAATAAAATATATTTAAAAATATATATATCAGATGACCTGGGGTCACCTGGACGCCCAATGGACGACAGGAGCCCCTCAAGGCCGCGCTGGCCTCTAAGACAGATGCTCCTGCGGCCAGGCTGGGAGCCGCCCGGGCGGGCACCGGGAGCCAGTGCTGCCACCTCAGGTGAAACAGGCGAGACCCACACCCGCTGTGGCCGGGGTGGCCTGGAGCAGGTGCAGCCAGCTTTGCCCAGACTCCTGCGCACGCAGCAGTCCGGGGAGTCACAGGTGTCGTGTGTTACAACCACCAGCTGCGGCCGTGTTAGGGCAGCAACAGAAATTAACACAAGGGCCCGAAAACACCACCATCAACCCACAGACCCAAGCAGCTCAACAAACCCCAGACAGGACACACGTGCCAGGGCCCGGGCACATCCCGATCAGACCGCAAAAACCCTGACCTGGGAGGATGGCTCAGCCACGGGAAGAGCCACACTATGGACAGAGGGACGCGCGAGGGTGACAGCGACTTCCTGGGGAAGCCCTGTGGATCAGGTGACTGGCGCAAGCCTTCAGCCTCAAGTCTACCCAGTGGAACAGCCGTGAAAAGTGAAGACTGAATGCCTTCAGACATAGAGGCCGCCCCGCTCTCCGAGAAAGTCCAAGTCCTGCCGGCGGCAGGCGGTGCCAGGTGAGCCCTAGGCTGCCCGGAGTAGGGAGGGCAGGGCCTCGGTCACGACCAGGAACAAGTCCCAGCTGAGCGTGAGGGGTCTGTCCCAGCAGGAAGCACGGCACTCCTCACGGGCGACCCGGACGCGCCGTTCAATGCCGTGTGTTACGGCTCCACAGGAAGCCCAGGCCCGGAGGGACCGCTGTTCGCCTCGGGAGAGCCCACACTGAGCACAGCTCCAGCGCCATCCCGGGGAGGCCCTGGCGCGCACATCTTCTTGTTTTCGGAGACCAAGCTGTTCGTGTTGCCTAGTTTGATTTGGTGCCTAAACGCCAGACCCAGGGAAGCCACGCCCACTTCCAGTTACAGGCCCTACCAAGCCCCGGAACCGCCCCAGACGCCTTCACCCACAGCTGAGACTAAACCACGGCCGCTGACCAATGGCCACATGGCCAGAAAGCATCAGAACAGGCGGGGCCGGCCGGCCAGGGTCCCCATGGCCTCGTCCCTGGGCGCCGTGTTTACCTTATAAAACACGTCGGGCACGTACTGCTCGCTGCTGGACTCCTTGGCGTAGCCGAGCTCGGGCGCGTCCTTGCAGGGCAGCAGGCACTCGTCCCGCACCAGCGCCATGCACTGGTTGGACACCTGGTAGCCTTCGAAGTGGACCTGGTTGTCCGGGCCTCCTGCAAGAGAGACGCTGTGAGCACCCAAGGACAGGCAGGCAGCCCATCTGCTCCTCTGCAGACCACAGAGCAGGCAGCCGACAGGAGCCTGAAGTAGCCAAGATTTCAGACCACCCCGCAGCGGCTTTCCGAGCGGCCTGAGCACCTTGAACGCAGGGCATGGAGCCGCCACAGCGGCACCTCCAGCAGCCCCACACAGGGCACCCTCTCTCAGAATCGGGGAAAGAGGCAGTAAGCACTCCCCAACATCCGCCCAAACCCGGCTCAGAGCCAAAGCCTGGGCTACTGGTTTAGAGCTTGTATGCCAGCTAGCTTTCGTTCCAGTGGGGGGGGGGGGGGGGGGGGGGGAATTCAGCTGGAGGCAGGAGGCGCGAAGCGGGAGAGAGAAGAGCAGGCAGGAGCCGTCGCAGCCAAAGCATCGACCGCGCTTGCATCACGTTGCGCAGTCTCTGCCTTGAGAAACCTGCACGGCCCCAGCCCGAGCTGCCGCGTGGCCCTGCCCAGGGCGCCGCTCTCCCTGCACCTGCATCGCCCCACACGGCACTCTCCGTCTCCCAATCCCACCCATAAGCCTCCAGTGAGCACGCCAGTGAAGGCTGAGGCCGAGTGCAAACAGCTGCTGAGCGGGAGTGAGACGGCCAGTGAGACCAAGAGGAGCCGTCATTCTAAATATGCCTTTGGCCCCCCCCAAGTAATTCCCTATAAAAACAGGCATTAAAGGGGCAGGCGGCCCTGGATCCCGGGGGAGCCTAAAAGCGCACGTTAGGGCGGGGGCGTGCTCTGAAAATCTGGAAGGTGCTGGTTCCTCAGCAGTGGGGAAGGGTTGGCAGCTATAGTCAAATGTAGTAAAAGACGCAGACATTGCTGAGTTCAGGAGAGTCCCCCCCACACACACCTATTCACAGCCAGCAGGGCCTTGAATGGACCCGCACACTCGGGCAGACAAAACCCAAGGATATTTTTCTATTGATTTTTAGAGAAAGTGGAAGGGAGGGGGAAGGAGGGAGAGAGGGAGAAAAGGAGAGAAGGGGAGAGTGGGAGAGAGAGTGGGAGAGGGAGAGAGGGGGATAGGGGGTGGGAGAGTAAGAGGGAGAGAGGGTGGGGGAGGGAGAGAGAGAAGGGGGGGAGAGGGAGAGAGAGAGAGAGGCATCGATGTGAGAGAGGCACATCAATTAGTTGCTTCCCCCACGGGCCCTGACCAGGACCCAGGGATTGATGCTGCAACCGAGGTACGTGCCCTTGACAGAATCAAACCCGGGACCCTTCAGTCCGAGGGCTGACCTCTATCCACTGAACCACACCAGCCAGGGTGACAACCCCGTTCTGACGAAGAGATTCAGGTGGAGCGGATCGATGTGGAACTACAGAAGCATGCAGCCTCATCAGGACAAGCTCCCAGGAGGACGCGTGGGAGCTGAGGGAGGGTCCCCTCAGCTCAGAGCTTCACACAGTCACTTCGCGCCTCAGGAAACTGTCCGTGAAGGACGACAGGGAACAAGCGACGTTCATAGCATCATGGTCTTGACTCTACCTGTGGCCACGGCAGTGACGAACTTGGAGCCGAAGTGCCCGTCCGGAGAGAGCCGGCACATGTTGGGGTGCTTGTTCTGGAAGTCCCCTGCAGTGATGCACTCCTCTGCGCTCAGGAAGTAGGTGTCCTGGGGAGAGAGCAGGTCAGCTAGGCCCCCACGCCCTCAGAGACACCGAGACCTGGACTGCAGCACGCCAGGAGCTGGGGCGGGACCCATGCCCATGGCGCCTGGCCAGCTGCCCTCCGAAGGCTGGTCTGTGGGCGGTGGGGGGGTTGGGGGGGTGCTCTACGAGACAGATGCAGCCTCACTTCACCCAGACGTGAGTGGACCCCGCTGCGGTCAGGAGAGCCACCCTGCCCTCACCTTGTTCCGACTGTACCGGACGGTGCCCTTGCGAGTGTCTTCCGAGACGAGGTCTGTGAATATCCAGCCGACCTGCCAACAAGGACAGGGCTGAGCCTCTCCCCAAGCAGGCGGCCATGGGCCTCCGAGCAGCCAGGCCACACCTGGGCTCCCAACCTGCTCAGCTCCCGGCGGCCACCCTCCTGGTGAACAAGCAAACTCACTGACCCGCCAGCCAAGGGCATGCCCAGCACTGTGCCAGGTGCAGGGACCCACAGCCAGCAAAAGGGACAGACCGTCCCTGGAAACAAGCACACGGCGTGTCTCGGTGCTGGCAGGAACCCAGGCCTGGAGGGAGCAGGACAGGAGTAGCACCTCGGGGACTGCGGCTGAAGGGAGCACCTGAGGGTGCAGGGCGAGACCCTCCCAGCGCCAAGGCACACCCACCCAGTCCCTGAGTCCTCGCCGGGGTAGCCTCCGAGGTGTGTCCTGCTACCGTGATGGTCTGTGCCCACCCCCGCCCGCGAGCCTCCAGCCTTCACGAAGCCAACTGGGTGGGAGTCCACGGGCTGGATCCGGGCTCACACCCACTCCCGTGCCCTGGAGGAACGAGCTGGTGCCCAGGCCGCTCGCCTGCACAACCCTGACACAGAACTCTTCAAATCCGGCTGCTGCACACACGACCGGGCAGACTTGGAGACTGTCCTTTTCCTTTAAAACGCCCAAATGAATGAAGAACAGGAGGGTGGCAATGAGGAGAAGGAGCCTTCAAGGACAGCTGTGAGGAAGCAGCAAAGGGGCAGATCCACAACCAGCCTGAGGTGACTAAGCTGGGGAGACAGTGTCTGCAGAAAGGCATTTAGGTAACTCCAAATCCTCCCTTGTAGTCACGGTTATCATGAACTACATGCGTGTAACCAACATAGGTCAAAAAGTCATACCGAGAAAAACTCCCAGGACTAAAACAGACACGTGGCCCTAAACGGAGATGCTGACCCGTCAGAAACCAAGGGACATCTTTCTTACAACAGTCAGTGCCTTCGCCCTGACATTGCTGGGTTAGAAAGCACGTTTCCAGTTGTTCCTGTATCGACTGGAGGGAATGTTTTCACTGTCTACACGGATCTGGCAGTAAAGGGACTAACAGTGAGCCTCTAAGCTGTGTTCAGACCCACAGCTCAACATGTAGCTGTCAACCCCATCTTCAAGGTCCTGGCCACCTTACAAGGATGTGATGAGACAAGTTAGGTCCGTGGTCGGCAAACTGTGGCTCGTGAGCCACATGCGGCTCTTTGGCCCCTTGAGTGTGGCTCTTCCACAAAATACCACAGCCTGGGTGAGTCTATTTTGAAGAATTGGTGTTAGAAGAAGTTTAAAAAATTTGGCTCTCAAAAGAAATTTCAATCGTTGTACTGTTGATATTTGGCTCTGTTGATTAATGAGTTTGCCGACCACTGAGCTAGGTCGACAGGCTCAACAGGCAGCTCCGCCTCCTAAGTGCCTCCGCCCCCACTGTGATCGGGGCTCAGTGCCGACAGAAGAGGACACACCTCCAGCCCGAGTGGAGCGTGAGCACGTGGCGGACCTTGGCCAGAGGCAGCCACGGTGCAGGGAGGAGCGTCCGCCTGAGGTGTGCGCAGCAGTGCGGGAGGACACGGCCTGGCAGGAGGACGGGGTCCCCCTCATGAAGCAGTCCCCATGAAGTGTGGCTGGCGGATTTAAGTGTCACGGCCCTGCGTTGGGGGTCATTCCCTCTATGCTCAGGGACATGTTCGCATCGCACTGAATCAGAGAAACATAAAAGCGATCAGCACCCAGTCAACACGGCGAGGCCGCCTGCACCAACCGCGGGCCTCTGGCTGCGAGCAGCTGAGGGCTCAGTCCTGCCCGGGGCTGGCCACGCCCCCTCCTGGATGACCCCACAGCGCCCGGCTCCACCAGTACCTTCCTCAGGCCGAGCTTGGCAGCGATTTCATCCACCACCTCGGCTTTTGGGTCTTCAAGAAGCTCCAAGCTGTTCTGTGTCCCAATCTGCCGGGCAGCGAAGGGAGAGAGATTTAGAGTGGCTCAGAAGAGCGCGGGCCACTCCACCCTGGCTTCGCCATCACAAAGGAGCGCCCTGGCCTAGAGGAGGGTGACGGCAGCGGAGAGAACTCCAGGCCGCCAGAGAACACACCGCCCAAGCCGTTTCCGCGCGTCCCTCGGCTGCGTGTGCTTCCAGTCAAGACTCAGACATGGAGATCCGATGCCGCAGTGGCACCGCCAGCGTGGGCTGTCGGGGCTCAGGAAGGCTCTCCAAGGGCTAAGGGTCCTTTGTTGGGACGAGGCTAGTTGCACAGCGCCCTCGATAAACAGTTTCCCTCTGGCTGGCTCACGCCCAGCCTCCTGGCCCCCGGCCCCAACTGCCTGCAGGAGGCGATGCTCAGGCGGCCTTGAAGGCAGCTGTGGGTCAGCAGGGAGAAGTGTCGTGCTGAGCAGAAGCGCGGCCGCAGAGCCAGGACAGCGAGCAAGCCCAGCCCGCGCTCCCTGCCTGCACCTGCCCACCAGCCACGCCTGGAGAGCCACAGGGCCGCCTGTTACTGGTGTCCCCATCTGGGACCATTAATCCTTCAGAGCAGAGACCAAGTCACACTCGGGACAGACCCGAGGACCCTATTCGCGACACGTGCAGCATGAGCTTCAGCCCCCAGTGAGCGGGAGGTGCCGGGTCGCCAGTGCACCTCCAGGCCCCAGTGGGGCTGAGGGTGCCGTGAGCAGTCTGGGCGCCAGAGGTTCCTGTCCCGACCGCTTGTTCAGTCTCACTCTAACGGAACGCGGGGTCCTCCAGAACAAGACTCCTCACACTGAGCCGAGCCCAATGCCTCGGGGGGGGGGGGGGGGGGGGGTGCCACACCAGGCTCTTCTAGAGGGCTCTCTGCTGCCACCTAGCATCCCCTCGTCAGGGAACCACACAAAGGCGTGGCCGCACACCACATGGTAGCTCAGTAAACACTGCAAATGCCAACGGGAGGGAGACTGCACTCAAACCTACTCACAGACACAGCAGGGAGGCACTGGCACTGGCGGGCAGCCCAGGCCCGCACACCAGCACGGCCACGCGCCAGCCGTCAGACCCTGGTTCATGTATAAAGCAGGCGGTCGTGGCGCACTCCCCAGGGCAGGTAGACCCACGGGACCGAGGCTGAGAACAGGGAGTCCCGTGGTGTCTGCTTACATAACACAATCAGACTGGGGCAACTAGACTAGAAACTGCTACAGGTGGCACTACCTGCAGGGGAGGGAGGTACAGAAGGAGGAAACGCCTTGTTTGCAGGTCTGACTTTAGAAATGGGCGATTTTTTCCCAAATACATAGCAAAGTCACCAGAAGGTACACAGAACACCGTGGGCCAGCACCTAGCTCAGCTGCCAGTGTGCTGTGCTCTACCATCCCGTGCCCTAGCCACCCCTCCGGCCATCTTGTTTCTGTCGCATCTCATGATCAAGTGCAGACACGGGTACACCTCCCGTGGCAGCGCCTGGAACTCACGCCCACAATATGTAAAAGCAACCCTTCGCCTCAAAATAAAACCACCAACGAGCGTGACCCTAACTGACTGGTCGCATCGTCATACGGAAGGGTCTTCCCAGTAACTTTACTTTTCCTTTTTTAATTTTAGTATTTACTTTTTAAACCTCACCCAAAGACATGCTTATTGATTTTAGAGGGGAAAGGGAGAGAAACATCCATGTGAGAGAGAAACACCCATCAGTTTCCTTCCCACAGGCACCCCGACCAGGGATCAAACCGCAACCTAGGTGTGTGGCCTGACAGGGAATCAAACCTTTCGGTATATGGGACAGCACTCCAACGAACTGAGCCACACCGGCGAGGGCCCACGTAACTTTAAAGCAGTGACAGCCCTGGCCGGTGTGGCTCAGTTAGCTGGGCATCATCCCCTGCACCAAAAGATGGCTAGTTCGATTCCTGGTCAGGGCACATGCCTGGATTGAGGGCTCCATCCCCAACAGGGGCCTGTGCAGGAGGCACCAATTGAGGTCTCTCTCACATGGATATTTTTGCTCTCTAAAAATCAAAATCTTAAAAAGCAAACACACACAGTAACAGAGGTACCTAAGGACCCTCCCCCCCACCAAAAAAGCCTCTTACTGTTTTCAGTCCAACACCAGCGGCAACACCGGGGCCGTGTTCTGAGCCGTGGCGGGGCGGGGGGGGGGGGGGGGGGGCGGCTGGGGTGAAGACTGCGTGACCCTGCTTCCACTATGCCTGTAGAGCTGAGCCAGGGGAGAGGGAAGGACTGCAGACACTCTGGGAGCAGCTGATGCAAGTGGACTGCCGATGGCAGGTGAGAGAAGAACACTGTGTCGACGTCCAATTTACTTACGTTGACAAATGTACTTGTCATGTGAGAGGATGTCCTGATACTCTCTTACGTCCTTCTGGGGAACACACACTGAAGTACTTAGGAGCCATGATTCCTCTCCAATAATTCAGAAAACAAGCGTCGTGTGTGTGTGTGTGTGTGTGTGTGTGTGTGTGTGTGTGTGTGTGTGTGTGTGCGCGTGCGCGTGTGTGGAAACAGACACAGGGCAAAGGACGAAACAAAAGCAGCTACAACCTGAGAGGCCCGCAGAGCCTCAGGAGGAAACGCAGGGCTGCCGAGCCGCAGACCCACCTGAGGAGGTTCGTAAATGGCGGCCACCTCGGCCCGGATGCCCAGAGGAATGTCCTTGTGTTCCGTGTACCGTCCGTACAAGTACCCGAAATGCTGGTTCCCCGTCTTTCTCCAGAAGTCAAGGAAGCGATCAGCAACCGTGTGATTCTCAAACATAATATTGTCCACATGTCTGTATTTCTGTAGAATTAACAACATTGGGCTAAGTAAAAAATCCATAAAAATAAGTAGACTTTTTAAAATTAAATAAAAATTAAAAATAAATAGCTTTGACCTGGCTCTTCACACACACACATGCACACACACTTTAGAACAGCGGCCGCCATCCTTTCAGACCTCACGGACCACCGGTGGCAACCACTGCTTTAGAATGTGCCACTTTAGAACGTGCCTCAGGACCACTTCAGGTTCTAGTGGGTACGCGGGGGAGAGGCGGGGGAGAGGGGTTCCTCGGTAAGTTAATTCAAATGAACCGTACTGGGATTTCACCTAAAATGGAGGTGTTCAAAGCCTCTAGAGGAAAGAATAGTTCTCAAAAAGACAGAACGAGGGGAGAGCGAGAAGGAGAGGAGGAGAGGAGGAGGAGGAGGAACGGTTTCCAGATGGACAGGGGTTCCCTGAGGAGCAAGCGCGGCCGCAGCGGCAGGGAACACAGTGGGCGTCTCGGGGCAGGGCCTCAGCGGCAAAGGCCAGAAGAACCCGTTTTCCTGGTTCTTTTCCTCCGGCTTCAGCCCCGCCACCCCGAGCCCTGGGCAGGTACCCCAAGCTGGTCCAGGACAGCGCTTCACGAGGCTCCAGAGATTCGAGGTCTCGAAAGGCCGAGCCATAAGCACGGAGCGGCAGGAACAGCCACGGGGAAAGTTTTGCCTCCACACAAGCTGACAAAACAGGAAGCTGGCTCCCACCCCTGCTGGCAAGAGCTGCCAACCTCACAAAGCACGTCTTCAGGGTGCGAGTGCACAAGGGGTCCTTCCTCGGCCAGCACCACTGGGATCTGCCACGTGTGACAACGTCTCTGCGAGCGGCAGCTCCACTCCAGGCAATGTCCACTCTCAGCCATGAAACCCCACTCCCCGCCGTCACTCACCTGTCTGTTCAGTGTGATGGCGCTGGGCTGGCACTTAGTACAGATCCCGTTGGGCCACGGGAGGTGTCCCTCACACCCCAACTTAATCTTGCAACTGATGTTCTCCAGGGCAACAAACTTCCCCCTGAACAAGAGCCAACGTAATTAGACGTGACAATAAGAAAACCGGCAGGAGACTGGCAACAATATTCAAACACTGTCCACTCTGAACAGAGTTCTGCGCGTGAGCCCGTGGAGGAGCAGCAGGGAGAGTGGCGGCCCGCCTCCTGTGCACTGGACTCCAGGACCGCCTCGCTGTTCCCACATAAACCATTTGATTGTCCCCGTCCAGCTCTAACTTCCATGAAGGTTTTCAAGAAGACTGGTGAGCCCTGGCCGGCGTGGCTCGGCTGGCTGAGCGTCATCCCGTGCACAGAAAGGTTCAGGGCCCCATCCCCAGTGGGGGGCGTGCAGGAGGCAGCCAATCAATGCCTTTCTCATCACTGATGTTTCTATTTCTCTTTCCCTCTCCCTTCCTCTCTGAAATCAATAAATATATATATTTTTAAAAGGGTACTGTTGAGTATCTGTTTATCTAACCTGTGCCCCGAAGGGAAATGCAGTGCTTTTTAAGTTTCATTAATTCATCAGCGACACTCACACTGTGAGACGCACGCCTCGAGGTTTGTAAAAATTGCTTTTTCTGAGGAAAAAACTGATTAGGATACACAACGAAGACAGCTTCACTCTGCTTTTGGCCCTAGCAGCCTGCCAGCGAGGAAGCACTGGCCCATGTCCTGCTCTGAACATGGGCGAGCCCTCTGCCCGTGTCCTGCTCTGAACATGGGGCGAGCCCTCTGCCCGTGTCCTGCTCTGAACATGGGGCGAGCCCTCTGCCGTGTCCTTCTCTGAACATGGGGCGAGCCCTCTGCCGTATCCTCCCCACAAAGTGGACCAAACACTCGGCCTCATCTCCCAGGCCACGGGCCTCTGCTCAGAGGGCGTGTAGAGCAGCTGCCGCCACAGCGGTCACAGGTTGGTGACAGCTACAAATGTGTCCCCCGGACCCCAAGGTCCATGACCCAGACGGAAGAAAGGCTGACACAGTTATGCCCCTGGTCCAGAAAGTTCCATAGCTCATCCCACTGGCAGGCAAGAATGGGTTTCTGGTGGGACTTTTTCCTCCTGGTCAAACATTTTTAAAAGTCATTTTAGGGTGTCAGCGGGCTGTCAGAGAAAAATGACAATTGGCCTCATGATGCTGCTGACGCGAGTTCACCATCTCTTGCTGAACCGGCAGGAATGAGACATCACAGCAGGTAAGTGACTCTGTGATCAACTGAAGGCTCACAAAGGCAAGGACTTGACATGGTTTCAAAGACATCAAAAACGGTCGGTCTCTGGCCACCATCACGGCCTGCACTCAAGGGAAGAGCCGCCCACTGCCGCCGCCCCTGCCCACCTGGCTGAGCCTGCAGACACGGTCAGCCCGTGCCAGCGCCGCTGCTCCAGACCCACAGGGCTGCTACACACCAAGCTCTGGGCAGGGGGCTGACGGAGGCAGTCCGACATGACCATGGGGTGGCTCTGTTTTTCCAGAAAGCAGAGCAAAAACTCAGACACCCGCCACAACTGGCCACCATCACGCCTTATCTCATCCACCTTCATGGACCAAGTGGCCAGGGCACTGCATATCCAGGAAAGCCTGGGAAGTCCCTGGGGCCTCCACAGTGGCATTGCCAGCCTGGCACCTGCCCAACACTCCAGGCTCCAGGCATCAGCTTCCACCTGTTTCTTTTCTACAATCAGGAAAAACCCTAGTCCAAGTGCTCCGGGCCCAGATGCCCACCTCTGCTTTTCTTATTTATCTGCCCAGTGGCTTCAAGCAACACCTACCCACACGCACAACAAACCGTGCTGACCGCACGCAGGTCACTCACTTGTCAGCGCCCCCGGTCAGCTTCCGGATGTAGGCGTGGAAGGACATGTGCTTTACGGGTGGCTCGAGGTGGTTTAGGTAGTCCTCGTCGAACGGCTGCCGAGACACAGTCAGAGCGTCACACACCTGCTGCTCCCACCTGCTGGGGCCGCAAGCTGGCGCAGGAGGACGGGTGCGGCAGGAGGGCCAGGCCCATGGGCAAGGGGGAGCTGGGACTGGCTCTCTCTACCACTCTAGGTCAGAACCCACCTTTTCTTTGGGTCCCTATCTTTTCAAGATAAAAAAGGAAAATGGATCCCTATTAAATATAAAACGCCCTAAGTCAAGTAAGTATTGGGAAAATTTTTCCCCAAAAAAGTCACAAGATGAAGCAAGAAAGAGAAGCTTCGTGGCAATGGGCTGCCTCTGCCGTAACTCAGCCTGGCCAGTCTGTCAGCGTGCCCACGGTAACTCTCAATCTCACCAGACAGATCAGCAGACGTGGGACTCGGGGCGAAGCAAATCTAAAAGACGAGGAGCACGGAAGTGCCTGGCGCAGCTGTGTGTCATGGTTAAAGCATGGTCCAGGGAGCCCCGTAAGCACGGCCCTTCATCACAGCAACACAAATGCTGAGCCGTCCACAATCCACCCAGAAGGTCGCCGCCATAAATAAGGGCTCGCCTCCATGCAGCTTGCACTGGAGGGACGACGAGGCCCAGGGCAGTAAAGAGACGAGTTCCTCTACCCCAAGCGCAGTGCAGGGCTCAGGGAGAGCCAGACAGCCGGGGAAGCAGGAGCTGCTGCAGACTCACCTCCAGCGGTACGCAGTGCACGCACTTCCCCAGCGGCCCGTGGCGGCACCTGAGAAGAGACGGGCACAGACACACAGTGGTTAGCATGCCTGTTTCTACTGCTGCCTCCCGCGCTGCTGACACCAACAAAGTGAAAGTGAAGGGACGTAAAGTCATTTAAACAAATAAAAATCTTAAGCAAGTACTAGCAAGGGGCTCCCTGGATACGGCAGAACCCGCACAGAGGGAGGTAAACAACTCTAGTTCGGAAAAAGCCCATAAAGGAGCCTGGCTCAGGTCCGTCACTTTGGGCAGAGAAACCTCAGGAGCTCTGCGCACAAGCCATGCGGACACGTACCCAGGGCATGAGGGCGGGGAGGGGCTGGTGGGAAAGCCGAGCGGTCCCTCCCCGCTCACACAGAGTCCTTTTTTGTTGTTAATCCTTACCTGAGGATATTTTGCACTGCTTTTTCAGAGACAATGGAAGGGAGGGAGGGAGGGAAAAGGAGAGAGACACATCGATGAGAGACACATCGATTGCTTGGCTCCTGTGCGCCCAGGCAGGGTGCCCTTGAAAGCTAAACACAAGGTTTCCACTTTTAAAAGAGACAGAACCCCTTCTCCAGTCTCTCCCGCTTCCAGCGTAGAGAGGTCAGCAGCACGGTCTCTGCAGCGGCGCTTTCCTGCCAACCGAGACTGGCGTGCAGGCTGACGCTCTGAGCGCTGGGCCGTGCACGGCCAGAGCTCCGTCAGAGCCCGTTCTGAGTGGGGTCATCTCGTGGTGCCGTGAGTGCTCCATTTCTGAGCAGAGAGGCTGGTCTCGAACAGGCAGGCGCTCTGGCCGACGAGAGGTCAGCTTGCACACGCACACGCTGCTCAGGAAGCCTCGCGGGCACTGCGGGGAGCGGGCAGTGGAGCCAGGAGGAAAGGGCACGGAGGAGGCTCTGTGCTGACGGCGGCACAGCACCACCTGGGCTCTTGGACCCGAGACCGACAAGCCGCAAAGGCAGCGTCTGGAGCCCGAGTCTGGGTGTTGGCACCTCCACCCCAGGGAGGACGCCGCTAGCAAGACTCCGCCGCAGGCAGGACCTTCCCTCAGGCAGCTCTGCTCCCCGAGCGCACTCAGGTGTTCCTAACTGCTGACCTTAAAGGAACTGAAAAGTCTCAACAGATGCACACGCCACAGGCGCTTATGTGATGCCAGGAGAAAGCGAACGTTCCAAGGGCACTGTCTCCAGCAAAAGAGGTGCTCACTGAAGAACAGAAGCAAGTCCGTGTGTGTGACGCTGAAGCCGCTCCACCTCCACTACACGAGGTGGCAGGGACGAGCACCCTGCACGCACGAGCACCCAGATGTCACCCCTTCTCCCTCCTTCCTCCCGCCCATCACACTTCCTAACCCCCTCTGCCACGGAGCACTCAAGTCTCTCTGGGCACGTCAGGGTCAGCCTAGGTTCCTCCTCGGACCCTCGCTACAAGCAGACGCTTTATAAACAGTCCTGACCCAGAAGCCAGCAGCCCGACCCGGCACTCACAGCTGCGGGTCGCGGCTCCGGTAGATCTTCCCGTCCTGTCTGCTCAGGTACTGGTCGATCTCATCTTCCACCACGTTGGGAGCCTTCAAGTTCATTGTGGCGGAAGTCTCCATTTCTGACGAGGGTCCGGCCAGGCTCGAGGGAAACAGGAACAATAGGTCGCCATGCCTGTTCAACGACAAACATCAGTCCAGGCCCATCTTCCTTCCAGCACCCGAGCTGCACACAAACCACCTGGACGTGAGAATCAGGCCGGCCGTGCTGAAAGCTCAACACGAGGCTTCCGCTCTTAACAGAGACCGGAAGGCTCTCCTCCCGTCTCCCCTCCGCTTCCAGCTCAGAGAGGCCAGCAGCAGGGTCTCTGCAACGGTGCTTTCCTGCCAACTGCATGTGAGCACTGGGGCCTCACGCCCACATGCCTATCTAGCTTCACACAGAGGACACCCAGCGGATGCGGGAACGCGGCGCTAGGACCACCCTCCTCTAAGATGCTCTGATCACGCAGACGACCCTCCACCCCCTCGAATTTCCAGCTGCCGACTGAAGATACAGTTTTCAATCTGCAGTTGGTTGAGCCCGTGTATTTATTGGGGAACATCTGCGTATGAGTGGACCTGCGCAACGCAGATCCTCATCGGTCAAGGGTCAGCTGTGGTCACAACACAGACCGGGGCAGGCAGCTTCTCTCTCCATCTCATTCTCGGCTTGGCCCCCACTTTCCTTCATTCGCTCCTAAGTCCCCTCTTCAGCCCCCCCCATCCTATCTGCTTTGGACACATCCTTCCATTTCTTCCTCCTTGTTCCTGCACACGCACGGTGCGCACACACGTCACTGCTGGACAAAAACGAGCCTCAGAGACATACTGTCTGCATTTGCTTTTTTTTTTTATCCTCAACTGAGGATATTTTTCCATTGCTTTTTAGAGAGAATGGAAGAGGGAAAAACAGAGAGAAATATCTTTGAGAGAAACACATTGACTGGTTGCCTCCTGCGTGAGCCCCCACAGGGCCCAGGCAGGGGAGGAGCCTGCAACCTAGGCACGTGCCCTTGACCGGAATTGAACCCAGGACCCTTCGGTTCACAAGCAGACACTCTATCCACTGAGCCAAACGGGCCAGGGCATGCTTTTTTTTTTTGGTCAGGAATTTCTGCCCAGGCCCCAGGTTGTTTTTCTTTTTTCCAATATATTTTCACTGATTTCAGAGAGAGGAAGAGAGACATCAACGACGAGAAAGAATCATTGATCAGCTGCCTCCTGCATGCCCCTGACCAAGAATCAACCCTGACAGCCTGGCCGATAGGTCGGCGCTCAACCACTCAGTCACACGTGGGGCTGCATGTGCTTTTCTCATGGGACAACACTTCGCAAACCACCCCACACAGTCACGGCTGACCATCACCTCTGGTGGCTGCACGACGCTCCCCAGGGAAGCCACCTCAGGACGCATCTGTGGCGCCCACACTGACAGCGTGCTGCGTGGCCCCTGCCACCAGGAACGCCACAGAAGAAAATGCTCAAGAAAAGCAGCCACCATGCCCCCCCCCTCCCGCCGTCTCCTCAGTGGTGCTCACTTGATCTTCAGCAGGTTGAGGGACTTGTTGGAGGACGCTGTGATCTCTCCGGTCTTGTTTCTATTGACGTACACCGAGAAGCCGTTATTCTGGAAGCCAAACTCCTTTGCGACCTGAAAGAGCCCAAACAACCGAGATTTAATAAATTATCTCCGTATCCGTCCTCTGACTGCACACATGCCCTGCAGGCGTTCCTGGGACACTCCCTCAATTCAGAAACGGCTCCTGGTTACCCACAGTGCTCTCGTTACCTTCGCTCTCCTGAGAAAGAGAGTGCTGCTTACACAGATGCCAAGCCAAACGAGAAAAGTGGCCAAAAAGAAGCAAAGCGCCATGGGACACTGAGAATGAGCGGCACATTTCAGAGCCATGACAGTGTCTGGAGGTGTAACTTCTGTTGAAATCAAATGTGAAAACCCAATTCCAATGCTGACCCTACGAGAAGAATGAAGCAGCGGAAGACGCCTGTGCATCAGCGATGAACGCCCGCTGGGCCGGGTGCCGGGCCACGCACACGGGCACCCAGCACGCAGCAAGCAGTCCTCATGCTGGCTCCACTCTGGCGCCCCGAGCAGTGGGTGACACAGACAAGGTTCCTGCCATCGAGGGTCTTAATACCAACAAGGGAGACAAAGTCAACAAAGATGGAGACCCCAGGGCAGGGAAGGAAGAGTGAGGAGCCCTGAGCACAGGCCTGAGCAGAGAGCCGCACGGACAGAGCCGGGGAAGAGCGGCAGCAGGACCTCATCCACCATGAACAATAAAGAACTGACGTGGAAGAGCCACTGGATGGGCTTCAGCAGGAGGGAGAGGACAGAAGGAGCCGATTAACATAAACGCGGTTAACAGAAACTACACAAGGGAAACCAACAGCCCGAGGAACCGCGGGAACATGTCAGATGCCCCACAGGAAAAGAGATCAGAACAGAACTGAGAAACATCCTAAAGGAAATGGCTGGAAACCTCCACTTTGATGAAAACCGTAGAATAACAAGGCCAGGGAGCTCAGCAAACCAAGGAGAACGAGTAAGAAGGAAGCTGTCCCAGGCACATGGTGGGCCCATGCTGAACGGGCATCCGGGGACCAGAAGACAACGGAGTGACAGCTCTCAGGTGCACGGGTCAAGACTGTCAGCCCCGCATCCCGCAGCTGGGAACACCTCCCACGCGGATCCGAGGAAACCGGTTTCAGGTCAGCCACATGCAAGGGGCTGTGGCCACAGGCTCCCCTGAGTAAGTGCTCATGGACACTCTTCAGGCTGCAGAATAAGGGACCAGACAGAACTCAGACCTAAGGAAACCCTGAGTTATACGCAGGAAACGTCAGGGACCCGCCCTGAGAAGCCTGCGGGGGACGAGGCAGGTGCGGACGAGACCAGGGCGGAGCTTGTCCGAGACCCGCACGAGCCCTTCACCTCCCACGTTCTCTTCTACCTGGTCCTTCTGCCGACGAGGGGTTTGTCCTTTCACAGGGAATTATGGATAGAACCAGCATAGACTTACTATAGGAAAAGGAGTTGACTTAATAATTAACTTTATGTACTAACCTATTTTGTACTGATTTTAAAAAATGGATTAAAACTAACTCCAAATCACCTTGTCATTCTGAAATTCTAAAAGTGACCAAAATGATCTTTAAGACAAAGTTACAATTTTATATCAGATATACTATAATAAGTACTTGATACCATGTAGTTTTTTCCCAAGCTAAAAGTGGCATTCATACAATAAAGCATCAGGAAATTAAGACTGAAATTTTGTGTCCCCAACTGCAAAAAAATTAGGACTCAAGACTAAAAATAATAGCTTTGACTCTTCTCTGAAACTGCTTCAATATAAACTGAAATTAACTAATTGTGGTATTTCACCAATTCTGCAAAAAGGATGCTTCCTGTAGACAAAGCACTGCAAGCTACCTCCAGGAGTGAGAACTCTCCCGCAGGGTGTTAGCCTTAGGGACGTAAACACTCCGAGGGGAGCCGCGAGACCAGCCCTCGGAGTGAAGGTGGCTGCGGACAGGATGAGCACACCACGGAGCGTCCTGTCCTGTCAGCACGGACACAGCGATGCCCAGTGGACAGCTGCGGCAGCCCCGCACACGTGCTGGCCCGGGGAGGCGCGGGAGTCCGGGTGTGTTCACCCTGGAGAGTCTGAGTTCTGCACCTGAAGAGGCCGAAATCTAACGTGAGGTGCTGAGCCTTTCGGCACAAGCTCAGCAGAGCCTCAGAGCTGCCTGTGGCCAGCCGCCATGACGTGGCTAACCAGGGACGCGGAATGGAACGGAAACACGGCAACCACCACGGAAGGCAACAAAAGAGGATGCGCAGCATGACTCCATCTAGGTTAAACTCAAAAGCAGCAAAATGAAAACTCAGGAATCAGGAACGCATGCTGAGGAGGTGGCACACAGAAGGGGGCAATTCCCGTCGGGTCAGGAGAGGGAGGGGTGCCGGGGTGGAGGAGCGCGGAAGGCTGCCCAACGGCTTCCGGAACGCTGGCACCACCCCCTGTGACCTGGGCCTTTGGTCACCGTTTTTCAAGCATTTCTCAGTCTGTATCTATTTTATGGTTTTAAAAAAAAGTTTCCAAGTGTTAAAAGAAGGGACTGTGTCACATGCTGCTGAACGGCCAATTATGACCGGACTAGGAACCGCCCCCGAGAAAGAACAGGTCGGACCTGGGGTGACTCAACAGGGGCCGTTTCAGGAGGGACAGCAAAAGGCAGACAGGGCGCGGGCCTGGCGAGTGGTGGCCTGAGGAACTGCCCTGGGTACGGCTGAGACGCAGAGAGGGGACTGAGAGGGAGCTGAGGGAGGAGCAGCAGCTGCTCTCAAAGGAACCGAGGACTGAGATTCTGTGAGGCATTTGCAACGCGCACGGTGTCAGCGCGCCTGCCCACCTCCATTCCCGCACAGGGCGTGATGCCACATGTCAACAAGGGCCAAGGCCACCGACTGTGGGGACAGCGAGCTGGAGCCAGCAGTGCCACAGTGGACGACACACACTCCCCAGGCAAGTTTGTGAGGGCAGAAGGCCATTTCAAAGCCCCCTATAGGGCACATATGTACACCCAAATTACTCAGTTAAAAATGAATACAGCCCTTTGCCTGGCCCGTAGCTCAGTGATTGGAGCACTGGCCCATGTACCAAATGGTCTCTGGTCAAGGGCAAATACCTGGGCTGCAGGTTCAATCCTGGCCCTGGTTGGGACGTTTCTGGGGACAACCAATCAATGTGTCTCTCTCACATCAATGTTTCCCTCTCTCTCTCTAAATCCTTGGGACTTTGGTCCTACAACTGTACGCTGTGCCACAACCTGATCCTCTATCAATCCAACCGGTCACAACAGGAAAGAGCAGAGCAGGAGACTGACCCGGGTGGGAGGGACCAGGAAGGAGGGAAGGAGAGAAGGCAGAGAACAAAAAGGGAGTCGCCGTGGAGGAGCAGGAGCCTCAGCGGTGAGAGCCACAGCACAGGTACCTTTTTCAGGAACGCTGCAGCCGTCTCCCTCTTTGTCGCTGTGATGCGCTTCACCCCGTCCGGGGACTGAACACGGATGATCTGTTGCAAACGAAACAAGACGGTCACTACAGGCTAGGAAGGTCTGGCTCTATCCCCAGGAACGGGTGCAGTCTCTCGGAGCCCCCTCCCCCTGGCAGTGCCCACCAATGTGCCCAGGTGACGCACAGGGCAAAGTTTGCTGATTCTCAGCTTACTATTTCACTCAGAAGCACACCACTTCAACTCTTAGCCGTCACTTATAAAGAGTGTATCTGAAACACTGACATGTTCATCTTCAGATTCCAAAAAAAGGGAAGGAAAAAAGCCCACCATGAATCATGAATGACTGGGTTCCTCAAAAAGACCAAACTTTGTTCCAGGATCTATACACATACATTAGACTGATTTAAAAGCACCAGCCCTGGCTGGTTTGGCTCAGTGGATACAGCATTGGCCTGCGGACTGAAGGGTCCTGGGTTCGATTCCTGATCAGGGCACATGCCGGGGTTGCGGGCTTGATCCCCAGCAGGAGGCGTGCAGGAGGCAGCCGATCGATAATTCTCATCATTGATGTTTCTATCTCTCTCCCTCTCCATTCCCCACTGAAATCATTGGCTTGTGGTAAAGATTAAAAGAAATGCGTGTGACATGGTGTGAAACTTAGCAGGATTGTAAGAAAATGTAAAACAGCATCATTTTCCAGGACTTGATTTCATCTGATCAAAGCCCTTTGGAAGGTGACTGGCTACCTGGCAACTGCGGGGCAGGAGATAGCATGCCCTGCCGCCCAGACAGGTGATGCTCCAACCACCTGGGGAGGAAGGGTATGCCAGACAGGAATATGCCAGAATATGCCAGAAGTCACTCTACTTGACTGGCTACCGCAGGGGCAGGGCGTGGCGCCCCTCTGGGCTGAGCCCAGCATTTAACTTGCCCCAGGGGAGCTCTGGCTGGGCCTCTAACAAGGCCCCCATAAAACACACACCGGAAGAAAAACAAAACACACACACACACACCCAGGGGCAGACCTGCAACAGGGACGCAGCCCTGGGTCGCTTAGCTTTCCCTATTTCTAAGTAAATGAGCTCAGAAAGCTTCTTGGGGAAGTCTAAGAATTGACAAGATGAATGTCAGTTATACCTACAGAAGTTCTTAGAAGACTCTCTCTCAACTTTAAAAACAACCACCTCCCCGGCTGGCGCGGCTCTGGGGCTGAGCATCGACCTATGAACCAGGAGGTCACCTTTCGATGCCTGGTCAGGGCACAGGCCCAGGTTTCTGGCTCCATCCCGGGTGGGGCGTGCAGGAGGCAGCTGATCCATGATTCTCTCTCATCATGGATGTTTCTATCTCTCTCTTCCTCTCTGAAATCAATTAAAAAAACAAAAAAACCTTTGGATCAATTTCAGAAGAAGGAAGAAGACCCCCGTTTTCCCCCACAATCCGGGGAACCGGCCCGGGGACTGCCCTTAGGGTGAGGGCGGGCTGTCGGAGGAAGTTGGGAAGCGGGTCTGAGCTCTCAGCCAGTTTCTAAAAGAAGCCACCACCCTTCGGAGAGCTTTATTTTCCCAGGAGTCGAGTTCCCCTGGGTCCCCTCCAGGGCGCCGGGAAGGAGGCGGCGCAGGGAGGCCTGGCCTGGGCCTGGAGCCTGCAGACCAGGCCGCTCCCCCGCTCCCTGCCCCCCGTGCTGCCCGGCCGCCGGGGGATTCCCCAAGTCCCTAAAGGCCCCAGGGTCCACCTGGTCTGTTGACTTGGCTCCCTGCCATGTTGACTTGGGAGGGAAAACTTTCCACGAGTAAACGCGGGCCGGTTTCCTGATTTTCAGGGACTTTTTTTTGTCCTTTAAGGGGTAAAACGAAGAGGGTGGCGAGTCCTAACTTCAGGAAAGCAACTGCCATAGGGCCCCTGCATAGACAGGAGGCTGTCACCCTCTCCGGCCACCGGGAGCGAGCCGGTCGGGCTCCCGTCTCCTGCCCGCGCCTCCCCGGGGAGGGGTCTGCCAGGTCCCCGCGTGGAGGCAGCGCCCGCCTCCGTGAGTCGTGACTCGGCGCCGACCGGGGCGGGTGTGGGACGGGACGGAGCGACGAGAGGTGAGCGAAGGACAGCGCCCGGCCAGGCACGCCCGGCAGCCCCGCCGCGGGGAGGCCCGCGGGTGAGGGCGAGGGTCGGGGCCCGGGAGGGGCCGAGGGGGAGGCCGGGGCCCGCCCCGCAGCCAGCCCGGAGCGGAGGGCAGGCGGGCCGCGGGGGCCGCCACAGGCCGCGCCGGCAAATCTGCTGCCTCATCCCGGCGCCCGCTCCCGCCCGGCGCCCCACTCACGATGCTCTCGGCCATGGCGGCCGCTCCCGCCTCCGGGCTCGACGCCCGGGCCGCCGCCGCCTGCCGCCCCGCGGGCCTCGCAGTCCCAGCCCCGGCCTCAGCCCCGGCCCCGGCCTCCCGCCGCCGCCGCCACCGCCGCTCCAGCTTCGCCGCCGCCGGACAGCCACAGCCGCGACGTCCGGTGCCTCGCGCAACGCGTTCCCCAGGCCGCGCAGCCCGGATACAGGGTTCCGGCTGCACCAACGGCCGCGCATGCGCACGGCGGCCCTGCGCCCGCCCCGCCCCTCGCGGCGCCCCGCCCCTTAGGGCCCGGCCCCCCGGAAACCCAGGGGGAGGTGGGTGGGCGTGCACCTGGAGCTGACGTGAAGGGCTAGTGACTGTGAGCTGCAATTGAACAAAATTACACATTTTTCTTGATTTCAGAGGGGAAGGGAGAGGAAAACATCGGTGACGAGAGAGCACCACGCATGGGCTACGCCCGCACTGGGGATGAGCCCCCAGCGGCGTGTGCCTGACCGGGCGGGGAGGCGGGCCCTTCAGTCCCGGGCTGACGCTCGGCTGCAGTCCGTCAATGTCTCTGCCAAAGACGCGTCCTCCCGCGGGCCCCGCGGCCGCTCCCCCACTCGGACCGCCGAGGCCCCAAGCTCCGCCCAACGCACTCTTAAAATTGCTGGTAATTTTGAACAAGGGCCCCACGTTTTCCTGTTGCGCTGGGCCCTGCACCCGTTGTGGCTGACCTCGCCCTCGATTGTAAAAAAAGTTGTGAAAACATCCCAGAGGCGAAAATCTATGTGTGTGTTTTTCTTGTTTTTTTTGAAGTAGGTTCTTGGTGTTGTTTTTTTGTGTGTTTTTTTAAATATATTTTATTGATGTTTTACAGAGAGGAAGGGAGAGGGATAGAGAGTTAGAAACATCCATCAGCGGCCTCCTGCACACCCTCCACTGGGGATGTGCCCGCAACCAAGGTACATGCCCTTGACCGGAATCGAACCTGGGACCCTTGCGTCCACAGGCTGACGCTCTACCCACTGAGCCACACCGGTCCGGGCGAAAATCTATGTTTTTTAACACCTGCGGTTCACTTTCAAATTGTATTCATTTAACTGCTGTGCTGGAAAGAGTCAGGAACTTGCTACTCCCGCGTCCTGCCCCGCCACCTGATTTTGTTGTTACTGTTACAATGTCAGTGTTTGGGACACATTCTGTTCCATTGACTTATTTCATCACCAAATACTTTTTTTTTTTTTTTTTTTAAGGATTGGTTCCATCTCACATGTTTTTATTGATTTCAGAGAGGAAGGGAGAGGGAGAGACAGAGAGAAACATTGTTGTGAGGGAAACATTCATCTGCTGCCTCCGTAAGCACCCCAACCAGGATCAAACCCACAACCTGGGTATGTGTCCTGACAGGGAATCGGACCCATGAACCTTCAGTTTATGGGACAACAATCCAACCAACTGAGCCACACTGGCCAGGGCTACAATGATTTTCCTTAAGGTATATTAGTCACTAGGCACAATGGTGACCATGACAAAGTCCTACCCCTTTGTGTTTTGTTTTTTTTAATATACACTAGGTGTACCGGTTAATAATGCGGATTTTTTTCAATAGATGGTGTTACACATATGTTGATATATATGCGATTTGATATGTGTGCTATTTTATGGTGTTGCTCCTTCAGACGACCACTTGTTCCCATTGATGGCATACACACTTTCTGAGCAGCACTTCAAAACGTACAAAGTGGAAAATTGGGTCTCTGAATGGTTTGCCTCAAAACAAGAAAAGTTCTATTGGGACGGTATCCACAAATTACCTGAAAGATGGGGGAAATGTGTAGCTAGTGATGGACATTACTTTGAATAAAGCACTTTTGATGTTTCTCTTGAAATTATGGTGTTTTCTTTGGATTACAAAATCGGCATTATTAACCAGTTAATAGTCAACCCAAATCATTAACCGGTTAATAGTTAATCTGACCATTCAGAGACCCAGTTTTCCACTTTGTACTTTTTGAAGTGCTGCTCAGAAAGTGCGTGTGCCATCGATCGGAACAAGTGGTCATCTGAAGGAGCAACACCACAAAATAGCACACATATCAAATCGCATATATATCAACATATGTGTAACTGCATCTAGTGAACAAAATCCGCATTGTTAACCGGTGCACCTAATATTTCTTTATTTTCTTTATTGATTTCAGAGAGGAAGGGAGAGTGAGAGAGAGATAGAAACATCAATGATGAGAGAGAATCATTGAACCGCTGCCTCCTGCATGCCCCCACTAGGGATCGAGTGCACAACCCAGGGGTATTCCCTGAACAGAATCCAACCTGGGACCCTTCAGTCCGCAGGCTGACGCTCTATCCACTGAGCCAAACCGGCTGGGGCAATCCTACCCCTTTGAAGCTCAGGTCCCAGGTACCTCGTAACCAGGAAGGACGTGGCCTGGCTCATTTTTACAGAGTAAATGGGGATAAACGGGCATTGAGCCATGGGCGAGCGGCCTGAGACTGTCACTGTGACCAGTTTTCAGGGCTTCCTGTCCCTGGGGGAGCAGGGGGAGCAGCCGTGGACACTGCCAGGCTGAGGCCCACACTGGGGCCCCACGGTGATGGCCATGGGGGCAGTCCCACCCATGTGGTGCCGGCAGAGTGAGGCTGCGGACCGGCTCAGGAAGAAAGGCGGCTGCGTCTGGACAAGCAGAGGCCGTCCTGAGCCCTAAAATGTGACTCCTCACATGATCCCATCGTGACTGCGGCATCCCAGCGGGGCTCCCGGCTCACCGGCCCTGGGCTCCCAGCTTCCAGAGTGGCCGGCACACAGCAGCCCCAGCCCCCGTGTCTGTGTCCCCGCCAGAGAGGCCGCAGGGACCAGCACACCTGTCCTGGGGGAGGGGGAATGGAGGAGGGGGAGAAGAGCCCCCTGCTGTCCCAGGTAAGTCAGTGCCCTGGCGGCCTCCCCCGGTTGGAGATGTCCCCAGGCCCAAGGCCCGTAGGAGCTGCTAGGATTGGGGTGGGCTGTTCCCAGTCAGGCATCAGGCACTTCCCCTCACCCCGCACCCCGTTTGGTCTCTGGAGTGTGGCGCAGCCTTGCCTTTGCATTTGACCCAGCACGGGGTGCATCCAGGCCCCCAGGAAAGCACAGGCCCAGGAGATGGTGCCCACGGGGCCTCAGGCCTCCCTCAGGGCCTCGCCATCCCCCTCCACCACCCTGACTCCTCAGCCCCCTCACCTCCCCAGCACCCTGTCCCCATGCTCATGTCCCTGGCTGTCTAGGGTCTCTGAACTGCCCCCTCCACTCACCGGCTCCCTCGCCCTGCCCTGCAGGCTCTGACCCCTGTTCCTCCTCCCTCTGCAGGATGCTGGGGGCCAGGAGCCACCCGTCCCTGCCAGCTGCCTGGGTCCCGAGAGCCAGGAAGGATGGGCCTGGAGGGCAGGCCTGGGGGGAGGCTGGGCCCCCTCCGTGCTCTCCCTCCCGCTGAGAAGCCGCTGCCTCCAGTGCCTGATCTTTCTGTCCAACTTCCTCTTCTCTCTGCTCGGCCTGCTGGCCCTGGCCACCGGGCTCTGGGGCCTGGCTGTCAAGGGCTCTCTGGGGAGCAGCTGGGGGGGCCCCCTGCCTGCAGACCCCATGCTGGGGCTGGTGCTGGGGGGGCTGGCGGTCAGTGCGGTGAGCCTGGCGGGCTGCCTGGGCGCCCTCTGTGAGAACACCTGCCTGCTGCGCTGCTTCTCTGGGGGCCTCCTGGCCTTCCTGGTGCTGGAGGCCCTGGCGGGAGCCCTGGTGGCGGCCCTCTGGGGCCCCCTGCAGGATGGCCTGGAGCGCGCCCTGCGTGTGGCCATCACCCACTACCAGGATGACCCTGACCTGTGCTTCCTCATGGACCAAGTCCAGCTCGGGCTGCAGTGCTGTGGGGCGGCCTCCTACCAGGACTGGCAGCGGAACCTGTGAGTCCTGATGCTCAGAGGGGGCACCCCCCACACATGCACTCACTCCTACACACTCCTACACACGCCCACATGGACACATTCCCACATGGACACACATACACACTCCTACACACTCCCACATGGACACACTCCTACACATGCCCACATGGACACATTCCCACATGGACACACTCCTACACATGCCCACATGGACACACTCATACACCCACCCATGTGCACACTCATTCCTACACCCATCCACGTGCACTCACTTCCTCACACGCCCACATGGACACACTCCTACACACTCCCACATGGATACACTCATACACACGCCCACGTGCACACACTCATACACACGTCCACATGGACACACTCATACACACGCCCACATGGACACACTCATACACACACCCACGTGCACACTCATTCCTACACCCACCCACGTGCACTCACTTCCTCACACGCCCACATGGACACACTCCTACACACTCCCACATGGATACACTCATACACACGCCCACGTGCACACACTCATACACACGCCCACGTGCACACACTCATACACACGTCCACATGGACACACTCATACACACACCCATGTGCAGTCAGGTGGCCATGCAGAGCTCAGCTGCAGACTTGGGAAGTCACTGTGGGAGTTTTTAGGAAGGGTGGCACATGGAACAGCTGTGTCAAATGAAAATGGCTTTTAGGTTAATTCAGGCTGTTCTCCCGCCGCTGTGTGTGCGTGTCTGTGTCTGTGCCTGTGTGCATGTGTGGACTCACCCCTGTGTGCATGCGTGTGCATTCAGGCCTGAGTGTGTGCACGCATGCGCCTATGCCTGTGTGTGGCCCTGGAAAGGTGTGGAGGTGGGAGGAGATGTCCGGTGCAGCGTGGGGTCCCCGGAACCCCGGGCCCCGCCCTGCACACTGACGCGGCCCCCTCCCCCGCAGGTACTTTAACTGCAGCGCCCCGGGCGTCCAGGCCTGCAGCCTGCCCGCCTCCTGCTGCCTCGACCCCCGCGAGGACGGAGCCTCCGTCAACGAACAGTGCGGCTTCGGGGCGCTGGGCCTGGAGGAGGAGGCGGCTCGGAGGCTGGTGCACGTGCAGGGCTGCGGCGCGCCGCTCGGCCGGTGGCTGCGCGGGGCGGTGCGGGCGGCGGGCGGCGTGGCGATCGCGGCGGCGCTAGTGCAGGGCGCGGAGCTGCTGGTGGCCGCGCACCTGCTGCGGGCCCTCGCCGGCCGCAAGGGGGCGGCGGGGAGCTGCGGACCCCGCGCCGGGGCCCTGTCCGCGCCAGTCTCCTGCTGACCTGGGGCTGGGGACACGCCTCGGACACCCGCCTCCTCCACCTGCTGCGCCTCTGCCCCCGGCTCCCCTGCCCTAGGTGCCCACCCGCCGCCTGCCCGGTCCTGCTAGTACCCCGAAGCCCGGCCGCCGCCTGATTTCTTTCTTAGAGGATTTTGCCCCTGGGACCACCCACTGGCAGTGCCCCCTCCCTGTAACCTGCTCTGGTCAGAGAACAGCCTGGCCCCGAGGCCACCCAGCCCGAGGGGCAGGGCCTGAATGAAATCCTGTTGCCCAGCCCCCAACTCCGAGTCCCACCACCCGTGCCCACCTCTGACCCAAACCTCATGTCTGACACCCTCTGAGGGCATCCTCAGATCCTCACCCCCAACACCGCCAGCTGTGATCCCTGACCCCCCAGCCTCTCCCTCTAGAGGGCTTGTTTGGGGAGGAAGTACATTCTCGGGATGCTGTCATTCATACAGTAAATTGCACCGATCTCAAGTGGGCAGTGTGAGTAGTTCTTAGCATCTCAACTCCTGCAGACACGCCTTCAGGCCCAGCTCCAGCCCTGCAGGCTCCCCGACCCCCCTGCGGCCATCCCTGTATGGGCTCACCCCCTTTCTTTAGGGTGGTCTTTTCTGGCCGTCACATAAGTGGGGCTCCATAGGGCCTTTTCGAGAGTCATCGTCTGGCCACTGCACCTGGCCATGTGGACATGCACTTGCCGTGGCACAGGTCCCCGTGGGGCCCCTGCTTCTCTTGGGGGTGGTGTCAGGAGCGGCATTGCTGGGTCCCAAGTGCCAGCCTGTCCAGCTCTAGGGGACACTGAGGCCAGGCTGTCTGGGCCACTGGGGGAGCTGCCCATCATCTCTGCACCTGCTTCCCGCCCTGGGAGGTGGGGATAGGAGTTCCCTCCTGCAAGCTGCTGCTGGGCCTCCTCCAGGCCACCTCCTGCTCTGGCCGCCTGGAGTGCGTTTGGCCACCCGCCCTGGCCTGGCCACACGTGCCCAGCCATCACAGGTCCAGGCTCAGCGGCCAGTGGATTTTCTTCCCTCTCTGCCTGGCCAGGCCGCTGCTGCCCCAGCGCCCTGTGCCTTCATCCATTCGCTCCTGCGGAAGCGACCTACACCCCTCCCAATACCTCCAGACGAGCCAGCGATGAGGATGATCATTTTATTTTGAATCGGGGACAGTGAGCCTGCCCACCCACCGCGCTGACCCAGCAGCACCAGCCCTGGTTTTCCAGCTGCAGGAGGAGGGGATGTGGGCCAGTCTCCCGGGAGGTCAGGCAGGGGGCCTGACGTCGCTGCCCTCTGAAGGTCTTCAGACTTGATCTCGCAATCCTGACCCCCTGGCTGCCGTGTGTGGGGGTGGGGAACCGCGGGGGGTCGGGACGCAGGTGCGGCTAGATGATGCCGTACTGGGCCAGCTCGTGCAGCTCCAGGTGGTTGAAGGCCTCCCACGGGCAGATGACCGTGATGTCTGCAGAGAAGGTGCCCCGCCGTCCCCTCAGGGCCCTGCTGTCCACACCTCAAATGGGGAAGACCCTCCTCCCAGGACACACCAGCTTTGGGGTGTCGAGTGGACACCCCGCCAGGAAGATGGTGGGAGCAGCAGGCCCCAGGGAGGGGCAGCAAGGGCTTCTCCTCCTCTCCCAGCCCCTCCAGGGGGACCTCACCTTTGATGTTGGGGAGAAAATGAAGGACAGGCTGGGGGCATCCCTAAGTGAGTCTTGGCCTGGGGAAGCCAGAGGAGGCTGGAACCCTGCCTGCTGTGGGCAGGTGAGTGGGGAGAACTTGGCAGGACCCAGCATGGTCATACCTGTCCCCAGGCCTTCCATTCCAGGGATGTCGTCCCCAAACCTGCAAGCACACAGCCGTCAGGACGGTGGCCATGATGAGAGTGGAATGGGGTGGGGAGTATGTCTGCCCTCGAATGCAGGTGTCTGAGTGTGGAGTGTGAGGATGAGCAGGTGCCTGAGTGTGGAGTGTGAGCAGGTGTCTGAGTGTGGAGTATGAGGAGGTGTCTGAGTGTGGAGTGCCTATGGGTGAGCAGGTGCCTGTGTGTGGAGTGTGTGGGTGTGCAGATGCCTGAGTGTGGAGTGTGAGGGTGAGCAGGTGCCTGAGTGTGGAGTGTGTGGTGTGCAGGTGCCTGAGTGTGTGCAGGTGCCTGAGTGTGGAGTGTGCGGGTGTGCCTTGCGTGTGCACCGTGGGCTGTGTGTGTGCGTGTGTGTGCAGGGACCCATGCTGGTGGCTGTGATGGAGTCTAGATGACAGTGAGCCCGCTTTCTGGGCCTGTTTGGCAGTAACGACTGGAGACAGTGACACGAGTCCTCCTTCCCCCCGCTCCTCTCCCCTCCTGCTGGGAGTGGGGGGCCCTGAGACAGGCCCGCTCGGGCTCTCCAGAACCCCGTTAGAGGACAATGGGACCACCTCTACCAGCAAAAGATGGCTGAGCCCCCAGCCCCCGCCGCCCTGCTGGGCCCCTTCCCCACCTCTGCTTACCCTTGGACACCTTTCTTGGGGGGCTTGCTCTTGAACTGCCTGGTTTGCCGCTGCTTAAATTTGGGGGGCCCTTTCCTGGGAGTGACGGGGCCCCCCGTCACCCTGGTGGCCGAGCGGATCTCGGCCTTGGGTGGTTCCAGGTTCATGGCCAGGCTGGCAGAGACCCTGTGGCGACCTTGGGCTTCTGGACTCCCTCAGGCTGGGCGCTGGGGGCAGACCAGGTGGGGTTCTGTCAACCTCCTGCTTCCAACCCACCAGAGGGAACCCCCAAGTGTGAGAACTAGGGGCCCTCAGCATGGTCGACAGCAGCCCCTGCTACCTCCACTGGGCCACACCGGGGACAGTGCTGGAGGCCCCCCAAGTGCGCCCCTCCTCCCCGAGGCTGGGACATACTGTCTCGCTCACCTAGCAGTGCCAATGAGGGGGGCCTGGGGAGGGGGCGTCTCACAGGAGTCGCTGAGCTGCGCTGTGGCAGGGTCTTCCCCGCCGCTCACTGCACTTGGAGCTCCCTCTGGGCGCCAGTGTCTGTTGGTGTCCACACAACACTGACTAGGTGACCTCCTCTCCTCTCCCCCAGAGCCACTCCCCAGGTGCCCTAAGCCCCGGTGACCTTGGCCAAGAACAAGGGCAGCTCGGCTTCCTCTAAGCCTATTGGCAGCAGAGGGAGACTAATCCCCAGGGCCACTGGGGCCCAGAAGATTCTGGGGCTCAGCATGACAGACAGGAGTGCTGTGCCCACACCGCAGGCCCCAGGCGCCGTCCCTTGGGTACCCTTTTTGTCCCGTCTCATGGGCTGCAATGCAAGGACAGGTGGTCCCACTGGCAAGGAAGGCTCAGTGGTGGGTGCTGGGTGCCTGGGATTGGGGTGGCCCCGCCCTGGACCTTCCCTCCCTAAGATTCGGCCTCTGTGCTGGGACCAGAACCAGCCCAGGAGGGTCCGAGGTGGACGGCAGCAGGCCTGGCCGGTCCTTTCTTGTCCTAGGCCCGGGCCTGGTGTGGACAGCTGTGCTCTGAGGGAGCTCCAGCGGCAGATGCTGTCCCCATGGAAACCGCTGCCTGAGCCGCCCGACCCCAGCCAGGCTCCCAGCTGGTGCCCCGCAAGGTGACTGGGCGTGAGACTCCCAGAGCATCGCTGGCCTGGGGACAGCCTGCACCTCCGTCTGACTTGGGGGAGCAGAGGAGGTGATCAGCTGTGCATCCTCAGACCCAGGCCTCAGCGTGGTGGCAAAACGCCACCCGCTTCCCACCCTGCGCAGACGCCCACTAACACCCTTGGGTGAGTGGCTGCCAGGAAAGGCAACGGGGGCGGTCACTACTCACCAGGCACCGGGCAGGTCTCAGGACATCGGTGTGAGTGGCGGCCTCCCTCACCAGGGGTCAGCAGGCATTTATCCTGCTGCCAGGTAAGCTGATTAGCACGGCCCTCGATGCCACACTAATGAGCTTGACGGGGCCGCTGGGGCGGGCACCACCCAGGATTCCCGGGGACGGGGAAGGGGCTCGGGTGCGGTCAGGGCCTGAAGGGAGGGCGAGCTAGGGAGCTAGGGACGGGCCAGGATGGGGGGAGTGTGGTCAGGAACAGCGAGCCCGGCAGGGCTCTCCTGAAGCAGCTCTTCTTTGAGACAAAGACGAAACGCTGCTGTCCTGGGCCTCCCCACCTCAGTCCAGTTCCGACCGACTTCCAGAAAACCACCTGCATGCCCCAGACACGCTGCAGCCTGCAGGTGGCCCACAGGCCCACCTGGCCTTGGCGTGTGCGTCCCGAGTTCCCTGCTGGTGCCCACACAGCACCTTACAGATCCTACCGGAACCCAGCAGGAATTAGCATTCCCCGTTTTTAGCTTCACATCAAAGGGGAGGCCGGTTTGTCAGCTCAAATCCCTCGTGAAGTCGTGTTACAACCTTAGCTTTTCCCTTAAATGAGGAAATAAACCGGCATAAGTTCTTTTAACCCTGCCCTGCCCAGGCCACTAGCATCGGAGCTTGGGATTGCTGGGGTGGGGGATGAGGTGGGGAATTTCCATGGACGAGGATGAGGAAAGACAGGGATGCGCAGCAAGGGCCCCGAGATAAAGTCCCACTTGGGCTGATGTCCCATGGCCAGGTCTGCAGCCAAGGACCAGGCCGGAGTGGGGACGCTGGTTCTAGGGTTAATGCCTGAGGCCTCCTAGTCCTCCCCCTGGCCAACTGCCCATGTGGCTGGAAGGACTGGTGGCTCCCAGTGCTCAGGCCCCTGCAGGCTGATGGACAGCCGGCTACTTGGCTGGCAGATGGGTGTTTCCTCAAGGACAAATGGGGAGCTTCCCAGGCTGCCAAGGGCTTTGCCAAGGGCAACTTCCTGGGACCAGCTAGGCCTCCCTCTGCCCCACGGCTGAGTAACCACAGCTGACCTTCCCGCAGGACTCCCGAGTTGCTGCGACATGGAAGGGGGCCCTGGGGTCAGTGACATTTGAATGTTCAGGGAAAGGAGTCTTATTTCGCCCTCACAGGCTGGTGCAGAGGCTCGGGGACCGTCTGAGGACGCCTGCTCTCTGACGAGGCCTCGCAGACCACAGCACAGAGGCCTCTGTCTCCGCAGCAGAGAGTTTGTTTATTTTCAGGTGAGGTCGATTCCCACCCGACCAAGCCTCATGAAGCGCCCGGGACAGAGGGTCGTGTGCTGCTGGGCAGGAGCTCCGGGCTCCCCGCGCGTGAGCGTGTGGGCCGGGCCCACTCAGCCTCTGCTCCTCATGCGGAGCTGGATCTCCATCCTGAGGAAGGCTTTGAGGTTCTCGTCGGTCACGTGCTCCTGCAGGGCGGCCAGGGCCCGCTCCCCGCCGTCCTGGTAGTGCTGCAGCAGCACGTCTGCGTAGTCCACCCACACGCAGTTGGGGCAGCCGCTCATGCAGCAGTTTGTGGGGGGCTGCAGCTCAGGTGGCGGGGGGTATGGGGCCTCGGAGGTGCTCCTGCCAGGCCGGGAGGACTTCGGATGCCTGGTGCCGTCGGCACCTGCTGGGGAGCCCTCCTCCCCATGGTCCTTCCCCAACTCTCTACGGCCTTCCCAGACCAGGATCCAGGCACGGTACCTGTGCAGAGGGCTGCCGCCTCCAGGAAGCCCGCGGCACCACTCCCAGCTGGCGAGTCGGCCTGGCCCCTAAGAACGCAAACAGGCCTATGAGTCTCCAGGATGCTGGTCAGGCCTGGCCCACCCCCAGCTCCATGGGAATCTCGGCCTCTCGGCAATGGCAGAAGGCTCCGCAGCCTTCCCCGCTTTCTCACTCCCATGTGACCTTAGACAAGCCAGACTCGGTTTCCCTCTGTAACCGGATGTGATGGTTGGTATGAGGACATGATGTGACTGAAGACAAGGGCTGGTTTCAAGGCCTGTCACTGGGAACGCATTCCAGCAGGCGGAGGGTGGTGGGAAGCTTGGCACCCCCAGCCACGCCACCTCTCCCTCTAGCCAGTACAGAGGGCCCGTCCCCTCTGACCGTCGCACTGACCGCATCACCCCTTCGTCCTGTTTCAGTCACAGAAGCCCAGGCGGCCCGGGTCCCCGCACAGCCCGTGGGCAGCCTCCCTGCCTCCTCCAGCCCCGGCCTAGCCCTGGGGCCCCTTCCCTGCTCCACGTGTCTCCAGGGCACTGAAAACCGACACTCTCAGCGCGAACTCCTGTCTCCCGCTCCGGGGGAGCACGAGCTCCCGGTTCACTGCGGCCTCCGCAAAGGGCGCGCATGCAGCAGGCGCTGCTAGATATGGCCGGACGTGTGGACGAGCCAGAACCCGCTGGCCCAATTCCGGGGCTCGGGGCTCGGCCCAGAAGCAAACAGCCCTCCTCGCAGACAGGGAGCGGGCCTAGCGGGAGCAGCACGGACAAGCGGCGTCCAAGGCTGCCCTGCCGGCTGGCGGCGCGGGCTGCAGCCGCGGTCCCTGGGAAGCGGGGAGGCGGGATTTCCCCGGTCCGTGCCGCCCAGCCCTCCGGCCCACAACCACCGCGCCGCCCCCGCCAGGGACTCACCGAGCACAGGGAAGCTGCGGCCGCCGCCCGGCCGCCCGCGGCTACGCTCCGCAGCAGCATCGCCCGCGGCCCGACCCATTGCGCACGCGGGCTCCAGTCTCCGCCCCTTCCGGGCCGTGAGCGGCGGCCACCTTAGCCAATCGCGACTCGGCTAGGAGCTGCACCGCCCCAATGAGCGTGGGGCTCGGTGCAGGAAGCGGAAGTGGCGGTCGTTGGGCAGGACCGCCCGCGAGAGAGGAAGTGGCTTCTCCCGGACCCCGGCGCGTGCAAATGCCGGGAGCCAGGCTCCGAGCAGCGGGCCCCCCGCAGATAGGGGGGCCTGGGCGCCCGGAGCGGCCGCAGGGGCGGCGGCAGCAGCTGCTGGGGAAGCAGCCGGCGCCGTGGCCCAGGCCGCGCAGGTGGGTCTCTCCCCATGCCGGGCCCTTGGCGTTCTGCCCTGTCCGTGCGGCGCGTGGAGGCGCGAAGGAGGGGACACCTGCCACCTCCAGGGTGCGTCTTGGCCATCCTGGGCGAGCTCAGGGAGCGGCGGCCCCTGGGGCGCTCGGAGCGTTCTGCGAGAACCCGGGTCAGGGACAGCCTCCGGGGGAGGATGCCGCCTCGACCCGCGTGCCCCACCGCAGCTAGGGCGGCCTGCGAAGCTTCGTTTTCTCCGACCCTGCTTCTGCTGGACGTAGGACACATCTCACCCCCGTGTTCCCCTTCTTAGCCAAGAAAAGAAGAAAGTGAATTGCAAGCCCAAGAACCAGGATGAACAGGAAATCCCTTTCCGTCTCCGGGAGATCATGAGGAGCCGCCAGGAGATGAAAAACCCCGTCAGTAACAAGAAGAGGAAGAAAGAGGGTAATGTGCGGCCCGTGTGGGTGGCAATAGAGCGAAATTGTCCAAATATCCAAGGGTGTGCCAGTGGTCCGAGGGGGCGGGGCGAGGACTGACCCAAGGCCGGGTCTCCAGGGCCTCAGCCGCCTCTGGGTTCAGAAGAGGCTCCAGGGGAGCCCGGGGCCTGGCGTAAGAAGCATTGATTTCCCCCGAGAGCAGAGGAGAGCCATCTGACGGCGGTCACTGTGGAGCAAGCGAGGGAGGGAGGGTGGACAGGGCTAGCCAGCGAGTCTCTTGTGAGAGAGAATGGTGGGGAGAAGTGGGGGGTTTCTGGGGTTAAGGAAGGCATTGACGAGGCTCACTCTGACAAACGGACCCATCACACCCCTCCCCCAGGCCAGGCCAGTGCCCCATCAGCTTCTGCCTGAGGTGGCCCTTGTCACATGTTGGGGAGTGGAGTCTGTTTTGTGTAGATGTGTTTGTTCTCCCAAATGCAGGCCTGGTTTTGCAGCCCTGCTGTTGGGTAATTGAACCTAAACCCAGGCTCTTTAGAAGGTAAACTCACGTGTGGTAAAATCAGGCCGCTCTGAAGGCCTCCTTCCCCTAAGGCAGTGGTCGGCAAACTGCGGCTCGCCAGCTGCGGTTTGCCGCTCTGTTGACTAATGAGTTTGCTGACCACTGCCCTAAGGAAACCACTGTCCAAGCTTCGTGCCTGCCTTCTCCACGTCACGTGCAGTGGACTTACGGGTCTGTCCACACCCCTGTGCGGAGCTCCGCTGTGCTCTCCTCTGACCTGGGCAGGGAGGCCTCTGCGTGAGCACAGTGACTCGCTCAGCACTCACCTCCTGATGGACGTTTAGGTGGCTTCCTGTTTCCTTTCTCAGCTGAGCTGCAGTGATCTCTCCGACATGTACCCATGGTCTGGGGTGACCCCGTCCCTGTGGGTGCCCGAGATGGGCACCGTACATCCCCTTCAGCCACAGTCTTTGGGCTGCTCCCTCTTGAGCCTGGTGTTCCCTTCCTGTGGCCTTGGGAGGGGAATGACCATGGCAGCCAGCCTGGGGCCACCACCCTTCCGGCCCCTCGTGCCTCATCTCCCTTTACCCTCAGCCCAGGCAGCCTTCAGAAGGACGTTGGAGAAGGAGGCAAGGGGAGTGGGTCCAGACATCGCGGTCCCCAAGTTTAAGCAGAGGAAGTGGGAGTCTGACGGGGCCTACATCCAGCGCATGGAGCAGGCGGCCCAGCATGTGCTGTTCCTCAGCAAAAACCAGGCCGACCAGCAGCCCGAAGCGCAGGTGGCTCCCAAGAAGAAGTCGGAGGGGAAGAAAGCGTGAGTGGGGCTGGAGGGGCTTGGGGTCCCATGATGGTTTTCTGTTGCCAGGGGCCACCCCACCCCACCCCGTGATTTGCGGAAAGAAGTTGAAAACGTTGGTCACCTTGAGGGGGGGGGTCAGGGAGGCTCTGACCCAGGAACTCTGAGGGCCTAGTTTTGTCTCCTTCTCTGGAAAGTCATCGAGGGGGTCCAAGAGCCAGCGCAGGTCAGGGCCAGCGGTCCAGCCGGGCTGGTTGCTGTCGGGAGGCGGCGGAAGGATGAGGCTCAGTGTCGCCCCAGGAGGGCTTGCTGGCTGCCAGGGACCAGACCCACCCCGTGGGAATCAGGACTGTGGGTGGGGGTCTGGGTGAGGCTGACACGCAGCCCCGGGTTCCCCCTCTGGTCAGTGGGTGCCACGTCTCTCCCTGGACCAGGACTGGGGTTGTTCCCAGTGTCCCCTTTCCTTCCAGAGATGATGTGCGAGCCCTTAGCAGTGACCCCCGTTAGCCTCATTCCTCCTTGTGAAGAGGGGGCGCAGGTGTCTCCATCTTACAGCAGTTGGCTGGCGGGGTTCAGAGCCCCTCTGGTGGAGAGCTGTGGGGTGGGGACGGAGTGGGGACTGGAGGCGGCCGCTGGGCACCCCTCGAGGGCAGGGTGACCCTCAGGCCTCCGAGCCCAGGGGGATGAGCTGGGAACCTGTGGTGCTGTGTCTCTTCCCAGGTTCCTGAAGCGGCGGCGGGACAAAGTCCGGAAGAAAAGAGAGGAAAAGGCTGCGGAGAGGCTGGAGCAGGAGCTGCTCCGAGGTGGCTCATCCTGAGGGGACTGTCGGCCTGGGTGGGGGTTGGGGCCGGTGGGTGGGCACCCAGCGAGCGGCTCAGGTGGCAGCAGGCCTCAGGCGTGCTCCCTGCCCCTCTAGACACGGTGAAGTTTGGTGAGGTCGCCCTGCAGCCCCCCGAGCTGACCGCCCAGCCCAGGAAGAGCAGGAGCGCGGGCCAGGTAAGGAGGGCGGGGCTTCCCTGGTGCCACCGGGGAGTGCGGTTCTCACGGGGCCTAGCGGCTCTGGGACCAGGCTTTGTCACCTCCCCTCTTCCTGACCCCGTGCCCCCCTTCTGTCTGGTCCTCAGCCTGGCAAGAAATCGCTGATGCTGGCGATGCTTTTGAGCCCTGGCGGTGTGTCCCGGCCTCCACCCACCTCCATGGCCCGACAGCGGATCGTGGCGGAGGAGAGAGAGCGGGCTGTGCAGGCCTACAGGGCGGTAAAGAAGGCGCAGCGGCAGTCACAGGGGCCTCCATCAGCCCACCTCCCTCCCAGGAAAAAGCCAGAGACCTGCCTTTGAGAGACTAGGGTTCCTGCACTGGGTGGGTGAGGGGCAGGGGGTCCCCAGATCGAAGTCCTTTCCTTGGACGCACCCCCGGACACAGCCTGGTGCACCAGCTCCCGAGTTCGGGAAAGGGCTCCAGTCTCTCAAGCGAGACCATCTGCCAGGCCCGTCCCATGGACAGCATCTGTGCCGAGCCCCCATGGCAAGGCCCATCGCCTGGTTGAGTCACAGCCTGTCACACCTGGCACTGTCCTGAGCCTAGCGTCGCCCTCAGCTGTTCTGCGCACACAGGTCGGGCTGAGACAACCGCAGGCCTATCCCCTAATCCCGTCCCTAAGTGCCAGTCAATTGTAGACACTATGGACTCTGGCGAACCGAATCCATCACAGGCTCCAGCATTCACCGGAGCAGCACGGCTGGACTGGAGGCAGGGGGCAGCCAGTGCGGGGAGGGTGGGGCAGGACCCACCAGGGGTGGTTGGCACCTACACCGTCGGCTCCCAGTGCCAGTTAAGTCCCCACAGAGGCAGCTGGAGTCCATGCACGCCTTAGTTCTGACGTGGAGACAGATGACAGCACCACACCAAGGGGCATGGCAGCAGGAAGCATTTCTGGGGGGGGGGGGGGGGGGGGGGGGGGGGGGGGGGGGGGGGGGGGGGGAGCCGCCCGGGCAGTTGTCAGTCCTCCAAACAAGACCTGGTGCCTTTTGGCACTGACCTGACTTGGGTTCCCAGCTCTCAGGTGCACGGTGCCCTCTCCCTGCCTGCGATACGAAGCCATTTCTGTCCTGTCCGGGACCACTGTTCCCTCTGGTGGCGGGTGTGGTGCTTAGAGACCAGCATCTGGGTTCTAGGAATGTTCACTGATGCTGAGACGTCCTTGTTTCTAGACCATTTTCGCAGACAGGCCTCAGGAATATAACTTTTAAAATGTGTATATATGTAACCAAAGTTCTGAGTTTGTATTGATATTTGCTATTAAATATTTTACATTTTACTTCTATCTATCTTATAGTGAAGATGTTTCACAAATGTACTTTATTCTCCAACAAACATAAAATAGCTCTAACACGAACAGTACTACTGTAAACGTAGAGAACGAGGTTTAAGGTTTCAGTTTTCTCATCCAACTAGACAGGCCAATGGAGTTGGATTGTCACCTTAGGATTTTCTCTCAGGTTGGGGTACCAGTTGGATATAGTTAAGATCGTTTGTGTTTTCAGGCTTTAAGTTGCCATTTTTGCTTTGCTGTTTTAATTCATTTTTTGAATACAGAGGACGTGGTTTACATAATTCAAAAGTTTAGTTAAAAATGGGGCTTCCTGCCTGCTGCGGCCCTAGAGCTCACTGGTGCTGCCCCTTCTGGGAGTCGCACTCTTAGCTGAAGAATGGATGATTTACAGCCCAGAGTTCTAACACTTCACGCCTTTAACCAGGCTTTGCTAAAGTCCTCTGGGTCTCAAGTTGCCTGTGAAATCAACGGGGACCCCACTGAGGAGTGGAGATGGCCCGCGTCCAGGGCTGCTCGGTGGCATCTGGGAGGTGGCGCCCAGCAGTGGCACGGGCCGTGCACAGCAAAGAGCTAAAGCAAACCAGTGCATCCAGAAGCACGGCACGGCCTGAGGTGTCACCACACTCGGCAGACTGCTCCTTACCAGTCACAGGAGGTGGAATAGTGGCCCAAAGAAGTACGTTCAAGCGTAACCCCAGGACATGCCAACGTGAACGGGCCTTCGCCGATGTCATGAGCTCAGCGGCACCCGCGCTCCACCAGACCCCTCCCTGCCGCCGGAGCCCTGCCTGCATGCTGCTCCGGGTGCTCAGGTCTGGAGCCGATGCTGCTCCCCCAGCCCTGGACAGTCTTCATTCCAACGTCGGCTGTCAGGACTTGCACCCTGGGTGCCTCGGCTTACCGATCACTGCACCCCGGCACTGCAGCCCCCCTTCGAGGTTTACGCTGGGTCCTCCTCTTCCTAGGCACAAACCTCCGGGGGCCAAGCAGGGTTGCCCTCTGCCTCCTCCCCATAGGGCGGTCCAGCCACGTCCCCCACCCAATAGTCATCGGCCGGCTCCATGCGTGTCCTGGAGCCAGCGCAGCACCTTGGTCAAGCCCGTGCCCGTCCGGGCACTGATGTCTGCCACGGTGATGGTCTGCTTGGCACAAGCAATGATGTCTGGGAGCCTGATTAACGATTTCATCTCCTCCACGGTCATGTAACAGGACAGGTCACTGGAGCAAAAGGGGCGCCTTGTTAAAGTGGGCCCCACAAGCCCACCCCAACCCCCACTGCACCCCTCCCTAAGGGGCCACCCCTTCTCCGGAAACTCTCTGTGCTCCCTCTCGGCTCATGGACCCGTACGTTTTATTGAAGAGGATCAGGACCTGTGCTTCTGCGAGCGGCTCTGCAGAGAGGAGGCCCAGGAGCTGCGCGCAGGATGCGGAGAGCTGGGTGGGGTTGGAGGCGTCCATCACAAACTGGGGAGAAGGGCAAAGTTCAGGGCCACTCTGTAATGGAGGCAGCCCCTGCCAACCTCCCCTCCTGGGCACCACAGGCCTGGCCTGAGACCAGCAAGATGACTCTGAAGCAAAGGTCTGTGGGGAGGGCTGTGCAGAGCAAGAACACCCCCTCAGCAAGCCTCCCCGAGCCTGTACACGAGCTGCCAGGGGGGCCGCCAGGGTCAGACCGAGTTCCCAGAGGGAAACAGGAGCGTGGGCCCTGTTCCCTCCACTAGCACAGTCGCTCAGGAAGCCAAACTCCATCCTACACAAAGTCAGGTCCGGGACCAGACAATACCGATTCGGAGACATACTTCCCCTAAAAGTGTTCCAAGACTGGGACCCACCAGGAGGGAACGGCAGTCTCCATAGTAACTGGACCAGATGGGGCCCATGCACCCGCCCAGCTCCCGGATGGTGATCTTCCTGTGGGCCACGATGTCCGTAAGGTTGGTGCCCACCTGCGGGGAGAAACAGGGTGCAGAGACCAGCACAGCTCTTTCCCACTGGGACCCCCGCAGAGCAACGTGCGAGGCCCTCCACACTGTGACCCAAATTCAAAAGGCCCTTCCGGAGGCCGTGGGCCCTAAAGCAGAACCGTAAGGAAGACGGGCTTCCCGTTCTGGGCCCTCCCCGCTCCCGCTGGCCGTGGCCAGAGGCAGCGCCCACCGGGGTGCGCTCTGTGGGCGACCCGCGACAGGAATCCCACCTTACAGCGCGGTGTCCTCGTGGGCCCGGCTCCTCCCGACACCCCCTCGCTTCCCCCGGGGAGCACTGAACTCATCGACCGGCTGGATTCCCGGTCCGCTTAAGCCAAAGCACTTGGCAAAACGCAAGGGTGCCGTTTCTACTAAACGTGCGGGAGCGCGACGCCTACCGTGGGTCGCGTCGAGGGAGGATCGCCCAGGTCGCCCTTCCCATCCTGAGAGCTCAGCTGTGCGAGGCGGTCAAGGACCCAAGCGGGGCAGCGGAGGCGGGGCTCCGCCAGGGCCGCCCCGACCCCCAGGCTCCCTCTCCAGCCCCCGAGGCGACCCCGACCCCGACCCCGACCGCCTCCGGAGAGTCCCGCGTCGCCCACCCCGGCCACCCCAGGCGTCCCCACAACCGCGCCCACCCCAGGCGCCCCCGCCTCCCCGGTGCCCCTCGCCCGGCCGGAAGGATAGTCTGCAGTCGTTTCACCAGCAGCGACTTGCCCACGCCGGCGGCCCCCAACAGGAGACACATCCCAACCACTCGCGCCGCCCGGCCCCCGTAGCCCCGCCCCGCGGGGACGCAAGGCCCGCCCTCGGCTCCGCTTTCATTGGACAAGCCTCGCCTCCTGGGCTGCTCATTGGTCGCCCAGCAGCCGCGGCCCAATCGGCGCGCAGAGTCTGGAGCGAGCGGAAAGGCCGCCCCCTCGCGGATGGAGGAGGGCGACGTGTACGTGCGCGCGCCCGCCGGGGAAGGCGGAAGCGGAAGTCGGGGACGCGCTGGCTCGCAGCAAAGGAGGCCTCGGCGTCGGGTCGGGTCCGGGTCGCCATGGGGCGCGGCAGCGGCACCTTCGAGCGTCTCCTAGGTAACGCGGCCCCTGCCCCTCCCCGCCGGCCCGCGGCCCCGAGCGGGTCCGAGCGGAGCGGCCGCCACGCGGCCCGGGCCCTGGGTGGGCGCGCCGCGAGCGGGGGTTGGCGGTGCCAGGCGCGGGCGCTGGCCGGGCGGGTGAGGGTCCGCGGAGGAGCCGGGCCCGGAGCCGGCAGGTCTCCCGGAGCCGACCTCGGGCGCCTGACCGAGCGAGCTCGAGATTCTGAGTCATCAAGATGGGTGACTCGACCGAAAGCAAATCTCAGTGGTCGTCCTCCCCGCAAAAAGCCTAGGTTGCGTGGGGTTAGGGCTCTTGACCCAAACATGAGCACCCCCAAAGAGGACACCTTTCTGGGACCTGCCACGCTCCTCTGAGGCCTGCTTCCCTGCGGACCAGGCCAGCCCCCTGTCCCCACTGGCTCGGGGGGTTCGGGAAGGCGTTTCCCCGTCTGTCGGGGGCTGTGGCCCATCCTTTCTGAGCCTCCTGGAGGTCACACATTTTAGGAAGGAAAAGGAATGTTCCTGGGCAAGCCCCCCTCCCTCCGATGAAACGGCGTGTGCCGGCCGGGACAGGCGCTCTGGGTTTCCACTGGTCAGTCCGAGCCCACCCTCAGGCCAGGCATCATTCTTGGTGTTGGGAGGTGCAGGCGAGGGACCCAGCCACCTGGGGTGGCTCAGCCTTTCAAGGATCAATCCAGAAGTTACCAGCAGATCAATGTGGAGGTGGACAGGCCTTGCTAGGTTATTCGCAGTCTCCAGGGAAGAGGGTGCCAGCAGGGCTGGAGCCTCGCACGTGATGGAGAGAGGGAGGGATTCGTTGGAGAATCCTCGGAGGTCAGTCCTTTGAAGCCGAGGACAGGAGTCCAGAGGCCTCTCCGAAGCCTGGCCCCAGCGGAAATCCCACCGAGGTCAAACTTCCGAAAACCGGGGGCTCAGGGACGCGAGTCAGCCAGCATAGTGTCGAGTCCTGGCTGTGTCCCCAGCTAGCTGTGTGACCCCTGGCAGTGACCTCCCCTCTCTGCTGCGGTTTATCTGCAAGTGGGTGGAGGTAGGACCTAGCTGGTAAGGCTGTGCAAGAAGCGAGTTCATGGAGAGCGTTGGGAAGAGGCTTGTAACCAGCACACAGCAGGATTTCTCTGTTATGTTTTTTTTTTTTTTAACATTTTTATTGTCTTCAGAGAGGAAGGGAAAGGGAGAGAGAGAGAAACATCAATGATGAGAGAAAAATCATTTACCTGTTGCTCAGGTTGGGCGCCCCGGCACTCTGAGCTGGGTGCACGTGGGCTAATGTGTTTTGGAGGGGAGAGGGACGATGCCCTCCTTTGGCAGAGGAGGGAAAGACCTCCTAGTTCATAGGTCGACGCTGAACCCCTGAGCCACGCTGGCCGGGCTCGCGGTTTTTTTCCAGGCTGTTTGCCTCATTAGGTCAGGCCAGCACTCGCACGGTTACCGCTGTGCCTGGAGGATTCTCATGGGGTTTCCCATTGCGTCCAAGTGTTTAAAATGGGATGGAGGCAGCTCCTCCCTGTTGCTGAGCCCGGGGCCCCCTAGGCAATCCCAGCAGGAGGAGCCCCCGTAATGGTATGTTTCTGTCTTAGACAAAGCGACCAGCCAGCTTCTGCTGGAGACCGACTGGGAGTCCATCCTGCAGATCTGTGACCTGATCCGCCAGGGGGACACGCAGTAAGTGAGAGGACACTTGTGCCCACTGCCCTCAGGGCCCCGCGGCCTTGGCGGAGCTGCGTGGTCCGGCGCTGGGTGTTTGAGATCTGGGTGCAGCCAGAGGACTCTCTCCGTCCAGCTTGGGGCCCTCGAGGGCCAGACGGCAGCTGGACTGCTCTCGTCTTAGTTGCTGAGGCGGTTTTCTCTCCCTTCTCTCTGCACTCCTACCAACACCCTTTCCTTTCAGGGCAAAATATGCTGTGAGTTCCATCAAGAAGAAAGTCAGTGACAAGAACCCCCACGTGGCCCTGTATGCCCTAGAGGTGACTGGACACCTGCACCCCCCCCCCCTCAGGGCCCCGTCCCGAGCGGTCAGGGTGGCAGAGGAGTGGCCCGCGGCCTTCCCACCGCCCGGGCAGCACCAGCACAGTGCAGGCATCGGGCGGGAGGCAGGTGTGAGCAGCCCTGCAGAGCCGGGCCGGGGCCGGGCCTCCCCTGCCCCACCTGACACTGACACGCTTCGGGCAGGGAGGGTGGCTCCAGCCTCGTTGTGGTGATGGCACGTGGAGTTGGGTGGGGCCCGGGTAGCGCAGGCTCCGGGGGCTCTCCTGATGGACTGGGAGCCCGAGAGCCTGTGGAGAGCGGCCTCTGCAGGAGGTGGGCCGTCCAGGAGCGGTCCCTGCGCTGACCAGCAGCCTGTCCCTTCCCCTCCTCGGGGTCTGCAGGTCATGGAGTCCGTGGTGAAGAACTGTGGCCAGACCGTCCACGACGAGGTGGCCAACAAGCAGACCATGGAGGAGCTGAAGGAGCTGCTGAAGGTGAGCGCTCCTCGGGAGCTGGGGGTCCAGCGGGGAGGGGGGGTGTCGCCCGCTGCCAGGCCTTTGCTGTGTGGGTGTTGCTGGCACCTGTGGCAGGAGCAGCTCCAGGTGTGGCAGAGGCCACGAGGACGAGTGTGGGTGGTCCCTGCGCCAGGCCAGTCTCACCCGGTGATGTCTGGGCGCAGGGGGCCTCACCTGCCCCACCTCACACTGACACTCGGGGCCGGAGCCCAGCCGTGTAGGCGGGGCACTCACTGAGGGGGGGAGGTGGAGGGAGGAGCTGCGTGTGTATGAGCAGAGGCCCGGGGAGCCCCGAGGGCAGCTGGGCGCCCCGGCACTCTGAGCGGGGTGCACGTGGGCTAATGTGTTTTGGAGGGGGGAGGGGCGATGCCCTCCTTTGGCAGAGGAGGGAAAGTCCTGCTGAGCCCAAAACATGGTCCAGAGGGTCCCGCAGCCCCCCACACTGCAGGGATTGTGACGTGGGCAGTGACCCCGAGGCTGTGTGATGCAGAGCTGGGTGGGGCAGACATTCTTTGGGGTGAAAGGGCACCCCACGGAGTTGAGGCTGCCTGGGTGCTCTGAGGAGTGCAGCCCCAGGCTCCAACCGTTTCCTGGTCCTGCCGGTGTCTTGGGCCCATGGGGCCGAGAGCCCATTGGAAAGAGGGGGAGGAGTTCGGCAGATCATGGCCTAAGGCCGTTAGGCCCCCGTGGAGATAGAGGGCCTCCACCGAGTGCTTACAGATCACAGGAAAGGCCCACCCTGGGCGTCCTGGGTGGGTGGCGCCCGAGGTGCTGGAAGTGTAGCTGGGTGCTCCAGGCTGGTGGAGAGGGTGCCCGGTGGGCCTGGCTGTAACTGGAAGGAGGGCCCAGCGTCAGGCAGGTTACAGGCTGAGGGGTTCCCAGTCCGGTCTTGTTACGGGATCTGGGGTTACTGTGCAGGCCCCGTGGGAGGACAAATGCAAGGGGTTTTCCTCAGGGTTGGGGTTCCATGGAGAGCAGCTGGCCCTGGGGAGAGGGTGGCCCCCTGCGCCTCACCCGGGGACCTGCCCACCTCTGCCTGAGCAGTGGGTCCTCCCAACCCCTTGGCCACGCTGAGACACTCCTTACACCTGCGTGTCCATGTCCCTCCTCACGCCTTCCTCTTCTGCAGAGGCAGGTGGAAGTCAACGTCCGAAACAAGATCCTGTACCTGATCCAGGCCTGGGCGCATGCCTTCCGGAACGAGCCCAAGTACAAGGTCGTCCAGGACACCTACCAGATCATGAAGGTGGAGGGTGAGTCAGCGGGGACAGTGCCCACATCAGGGGTGACCTGAGGGCTGTGTTCATCCTGGGCGGGCGGGGACAGCACCCACCCAAACCAGCAGTGGCACACGGAGCGGATATCCCCAAGGTGGTGTGCGGGTCAGCCCAGCTCCGGGCACGCGAGCCCCTGCCTTTCCAGACTTCAACCCCATTGGGGCCGGGTGGGGCCAAGCAGCACACACGGGCATGGGGGCCTGTGGAGACAGGTGCTGAGCCTCGGTCGTGGTCCTAAGGGGGCAGGGCAGGCTGGGGGACAGGTGAGCCTGGGACCCCGTGCACCTGGTGGCCGGTGGTGACAGCAGCCTTCCTTCTCCAGGACACGTCTTCCCGGAGTTCAAGGAGAGCGATGCCATGTTCGCTGCGGAGAGGGTGAGTCTCTGGCGCCGGGCGAGGGGTGGGCTGCTCTGGGGCGGAAGGGGCCGGGGACAGGCCTGCTGGGAGCCTGGGCCGCCGTGAGCTGCTGTCTGCGTTGAAAGTGAGGTGCCCAGCGTTGCCCAGTGGAGTGAGCAGGCTGTGGCTGGCGGGCTCGTGGTTAAATGGCACTGGCCTGTCCCCGAGGCCACCGCGCCTGGTGTCCGGCCTCAGGAGGAAAAGTCCTCTGGAGAGGGCTCCTCCCAGCCAGGCCTCTGCGGGAGCAGACGGAGGGCGGGGCTGTCCTGACTCTGCCGCCCACAGGCCCCCGACTGGGTGGATGCCGAGGAGTGCCACCGCTGCAGGGTGCAGTTTGGGGTGGTGACCCGCAAGGTGAGCGCACCGTCAGGAGGGCCTGCCTTCCACCCGCCCCCCCCCCCCCCCCCCCCGGGAAGCCAGCCTGGCAGCTTTCGGTGGGTGCTGCTGGGTGGGGTGGCGAGTGGGGCAGTGGCCCGTCCTGCAGCCGCCGCTGCCCTGTGTCACAGCACCACTGCCGGGCCTGCGGCCAGATCTTCTGCGGCAAATGCTCTTCCCGGTACTCCACCATCCCCAAGTTCGGCATCGAGAAGGAGGTGCGTGTGTGTGAGCCCTGCTACGAACAGCTCAACAAGTGAGTCCCAGGCGCCGGCCTGCTCCCCGCGCTCCCCGCAGCCCGGCTTCTGTTCGCCAAGCGAGGCCTGGCAGAGGCCGGCCCTGCCCCTTCCAGCCTCAGCCGCCCAGACACAGGGCGGAGCCAGGCGGGCACCCAGGGCCTGGGGCTGCCAGCCCGTTGCTGGAGTTTGCTGCCTCTTCACTGTTTAGTTTGGAAGTAAAACTTCCAGAAAAGACACGGGTGTGATGAGGTGAGGGGTGCCCTCTGCCTGGTCCCTTGGTGTTGACCTTGACGGGGGCTCCCCCTGCATGTGTGTTCACACACGTGTTTGATCCTGGACCTTCGTGTGCGTGCCCCAGAAGAGGAGCGCTCTGTTCCGGAGCCCACGCATGGCGCTGACGTGCCCTCTGCACCTTGTTGGTCCCGCGCATCCCAGTGCTGTCAGGGCCTGTTCGTCTCCGCTCCCCGGGCGTCCCCTCCTCGGTCTTTCCCGATGCGTCCAGGCCCTTGCCCCGTGGCCCTCAGATTGGGCTCGAGGTCCCTCGGGGTTCGGGTCAGGGCCTGTGCTCCTGGTGGGACCAGGAGGGAGGCCGTGTCCCCGGTGTGTGGGTGCAGAGGCCCGTGCTGTCCGTCTGTCTGTCCCAGGCAGTGTCCGAGCCTCACTTCCTGGAGACAGGCTGTGGCTCAGGCCGGTGACTCACCAGGGTCCCCTGCCTGGAAGCGCCCGCTAGTCTGAGGTTCAGTTTTTCTCTGGGGTGCGGCTGTGACCACGGTGATCACTGTGGTGACGCTGGGGAATCCTTGGGGGCCGGGTGCGGTGCCCGGTCCCCCACAGCACCCTGTTGTCTAGGAAAGCAGATGGCAAGGCCCCCCCTACGACGGAGCTGCCCCCGGAGTACCTGACCAGCCCCCTGTCGCAGCAGTCCCAGGTACGCCCACGCGGCCCGCCCCCGGCCCTTCTCCCCGGGCCCCTCTGGCCCCACTCACCAGCCTCTCTGCCCCCAGCTGCCCCCCAAGCGGGACGAGACGGCCCTGCAGGAGGAGGAGGAGCTGCAGCTGGCCCTGGCGCTGTCCCAGTCGGAGGCCGAGGAGAAGGAGAGGATGGTGAGTGGGGAGGGGGAACCGAGGCTGCACCGAGCTGGGGTGCTGGGGGAGCACCCCTAGATGTTTGGGGAAGGCTGAGTGTGGAGGCTGGGCCTGCTATGCCCGTGCTCCCTGCGGGACACACTCTTGCTGGTTCTCCTGCAGAGACAGAAGTCGGGGTACACAGCATACCCCAAGGCAGAGCCCACGCCTGTGACCTCGTCCGCACCCCCCGCCAGCAGCCTGTATGCGTCACCCGTGGTGAGTCCCCCTGCGCCCCCGTGGCCCACACACTGCTGGACTGCTCCCCGTGGGAGGGAGCGGGGGCTGCCCAGAAGGACGGCGCCTTACCCCCTGGCCTCTCTCCCCCCCCTCCCATCCCTGCTCTCAGCTCCCGGCCAGGGGTCCCCCAAGGGGGAGAACCCCAGGAAGGCTGGGAGCCCCACTGGTGAGAGCCCCGGCTCTTCCATGCCTCTCAGTTGGGCTTGAAGTTCCTGGTGGGACCAGGAGGGAGGCCCCGTCCCCGGTGTGCGGGGCCCGTGCTGTCCGCCTGTCTGTCCCAGGCGGGAGCAGGTGGGAGCCTAGGTGGCTGCCCTTTCTAGCCTCAGCTTGGCCAGGACAGGACTGACTTTCTGTGGGGTCGGCCAAGTCCCTCAGTGACTAGGGGTGGGGCCAGCCAGGCCCAGGCTGAGAGTAGCCCTGCCGTCTCCCATTGGGGACCAGTCGTACGGTTGGTGGGAGGGTGGGCAGGTGCTCCCTTGCATCTTGTCAGCCGTCATGGAGCCCCTTGGGTTCACCGGCCCCTGCGTGACGGCTGTGGGGGGTGCTATGCTGTGGCCAGTGACCCTCGGCCCCTCCCCTCTCCCCAGAACTCGTCGGCGCCGCTGGCTGAGGACATGGACCCCGAGGTGAGTGTCCTGTGCACGGGGCTCCCCTCCTGAGCCCTGGCCCTGGCTGACCTCCCGTCGCCCCGCAGCTCGCCCGGTACCTCAACCGGAACTACTGGGAGAAGAAGCAGGAGGAGGCTCGTAAGAGCCCCACGCCCTCCGCCCCCGCGCCCCAGGCGGAGCCCGCCGCGCAGCCCGGGGAGGCACTCACAGCCCCCGCGGCCGCGGTGGAGGTGAGGCCGCGCTCAGTGCCGCTGGGAGGGCCCCGGGGACTGGCCGGCCACTCACCCTCTGGTGTCTTCCAGACTTCCCTCCCAGAGACGGACCCTCAGCCCCTGACCTCCTCCGGGGGCCTCTTCAGTGAGGTAAGCGCCCTCCTCGGGCCACGGAACAGCCTCTGGGTGCAGAGCGCAGGCCCCGCTGCCTTGGCGCCGCTGCCCAGTGACCGGAGGCGGCTGGGCTGGCTGCCTACCGAGCAGACCAGTGCCCAGGCCGCCCAGCTGTCGGTCCTGGGACTCCGGCCTTGTTGCCACTGGAGTAGATGCCAGGTCTTTGCAGGGGAGGCCTGTCCGTGTCACCTGGGGGGGCAGGTGCTTGTGGGCGGCCACGGGGCTGCAGCCGGCTCTGTCCTCATTGAAAGACCGGAGCCTGAGGTGCTTGCCTCGGGTCAGGGGCTGGTGCAGGCGGGGCTGCTGAGGCCCGGGCAGAGGCCCTGCCCACGGAGGCAGATCGGGAGCCCGGGGACCCCACAGTGTGCCCGTCCCCAGCAGCAGTTCCAGAACGGGGAGTCGGAGGAGAGCCACGCGCAGTTCCTAAAGGCCCTGCAGAACGCCGTCAGCACCTTCGTCAACCGCATGAAGAGCAACCACGTGCGCGGCCGCAGCATCACCAACGATTCGGCCGTGCTGTCCCTCTTCCAGTCCATCAACAGCATGCACCCCCAGCTGCTGGAGCTGCTCAACCAGCTGGACGAGCGCCGGCGTGCGTCCCCGCCTCCACGCTGCCGGGCAGTGGGCGCCGGGCGCCGGGCAGGGCGGCCCCTGGGCTCCGGGGGGTGGTCCCAGTGACGGGAAATAGCCCACCAAGCATGGGACTGGCAGCGGAAGGAGGCATCCCCCAGCCACGGCCGCTCTGCCCCCTGCAGTGTACTACGAGGGGCTGCAGGACAAACTGGCGCAGATCCGAGATGCCCGGGGGGCGCTGAGCGCCTTGCGGGAGGAGCACCGGGAGAAGCTGCGCAGGGCCGCGGAGGAGGCGGAGCGCCAGCGCCAGATCCAGCTGGCCCAGAAGCTGGAGATCATGCGGCAGAAGAAGCAGGTGCGGAGGGCGGCCTGGCGGCCGGGCTGCGGGCACCAGCATGGCCGGTGCTGACAGCTGCCTGTGCCCGCAGGAGTACCTGGAGGTGCAGAGGCAGCTGGCCATCCAGCGCCTGCAGGAGCAGGAGAAGGAGCGGCAGCTGCGCCTGGAGCAGCAGAAGCAGACCATCCAGATGCGTGCCCAGATGCCCGCCTTCTCCCTTCCCTACGCCCAGGCAGGCACCCTGCCCCTCCCGCTCCTGCTGCCCTGCAGCCGCCTGGAGCCCCTTGACAGCCGTCTCTCTGTCCCCAGCTCCAGGCCATGCCCACGGCGGGTGGCGTGCTGTACCAGCCCTCTGGCCCCACAAGCTTCCCAGGGACCTACAGCCCGGCAGGCTCAGTGGAGGGCTCCCCCATGCACACCGTGTACATGAGTCAGCCAGCCACGGCCGCCGGCAGCCCCTACCCCAGCGTGCCTGGGGCCGGAGCAGGTAACTGGGTGGGCGGACGAGCCGAACAGCCAACATGAGTCCCAGACAATTACTTTTTTGTTTCGTTTTTATTTTGGCTTGTTTTACAGAATAGCTAAGAGAATGAATGGTACAAAGAGATTCCCCAAATGTTAATGTTCTACCACGTTTGCTCTCTGTACGCACACGCACACGCCTCTACTGCGCACACTAAAGTGCGTTCACTCTGACACCTTCCGGTCTGGAGGCTCTGGCTCCCCCCTTTCATCCCCGCCCCCACCCGTCCCCTGTGCTGACTGACATGTTGGGTCCCAGGATTCAGAAAGGAGTCTCAGGAATGCCAGCCCAGGCCTATGACAGCTGTTTGCCGTCCTGACCCGGCCCTGGGTTCAGGAGGTGGAGGCGGAGCTGCCCGCCCTGTAGTGTCCTTACCCAGCTGGGACACAGTGGGGTTCATTCCTGACCACTCCTCGCTGGGGGCCCCTCCCATCTGTGTTGATGTCCTTACTTCACTTTGGTGAGAAGGCGAAACATGAACTTGGCTCCAAGTCTCACAACAAAAAGGAAAATTCAGAGAAATGCTCCCCAACTCCGGGGTCTCCCCCTCCCTCCTCTTCCTCCAGATCCCAGCGTGGTGAGCACCTACATGTACCCAGCAGGGGTCACTGGCGCACAGACGGCCCCCCAGGGCCCAGCGGGACCTGCCGCCAGCCCAGCCTACTCCTCCTACCAGCCCACCCCGACCCAGGGCTACCAGGTAGGGCGAGGCTGCTCCCTCCCCAAGAGGCCCTGTGAGGCGCCAGCCCAGCCCTCCTCCTCACAGGCCTTCCCTCCACAGACGGTGCCCTCGCAGCCCCCACAGCCCGCCAGCGTGGGCTACATGGGGAGCCAGGCGGTGTCCATGGGCTACCAGCCCTACGGCATGCAGGTGAGACCACGCGGGCATCCAGACAGGCAGGTCCTGGGGGAGAGGCTGGGGGCACACTGGCCAGGCTCAGCCCTTCTGATCCCACCCCCTTCCCCCCCACTGGGCTCCCCAGCTGGTCTGGCTACAGGGCTCCTTTCCTTCTCCACAGAACCTCATGACCGCCCTCCCCAGCCAGGACGCATCGCTGCAGCCCCCGCCGCAGCCCTACATCTCGGGGCAGCAGCCCATGTACCAGCAGGTGAGCCCCTCCCAGGCCACCACCTGGGCCCCGGCCCTCTGCTGGGCGCTGTCCTGGGAAGATAGGCAGTCCAGCTAGGAATGCCACTCGGCCCACAGACCCTGGGTGCATGCAGCGTCCGGGGGGAGCAAACCATGTTGACGTAAAGCTCAGCTGTCGGGATTCTAGGGGTGGGCCCTGCTGGGGCGTGAAGCTCAGAGCCCAGGACAAGCCGAGGGAGGAAGTGGGGGTTGCACCCTGGGCTGGAGGGGACCAGGGACAAGGCTGGCGTGGGGTGTTCTAGAGCAGCCAGTAGAGGGGAGCTAGGCCTGGGGAGGAGCACCAATGGCCTCTCGACCCCAGATGGCACCTGCTGGCGGCCCTCCCCAGCAGCCTCCGCCCGTGGCCCAGCAGCCGCCCGCGCAGGGGCTGCAGGTGCAGGGCAGCGAAGCCCAGCTCATCTCCTTCGACTGACCTACCAGGCCAGCGCTGCCCAGAGTAACACTACACCCCGAGACCGCCGCCTCCGTCTGACCAGTGTCCTGTCCCCTCCTCGCGCTCCCCTCCTCCATGTAGTGCCCTGCCGCCAGCCCGCCTTTCTGTCCTCACCCCTCGGGCTCCACCCTCCTGTCCCTGAGTTGGCCTCCGACCTGCTTCCCCATGGCCGGGCCTGGAGGGGCGGGGGAGCCCCAGCCTGGGTGTCAGGTCCCTCTGCCCCCCCCCAGAGCCCTCTAGGACCCCCCCAGAGCTGTCAGCAGGGCTCCTGGCCCCCACAGGAAGGGGGGCTAGTCTCCAGCTTCTCTGCTTCTGAGCTGTCATGTCACCCAGTGCCCCAGTAGACGGAATGGATCGGCCATAATAAAGTCTCTTCAACAAGAACCACGTGCCTGCTCAGGGGAAAGGTGCAGGGCAGCTGGGCAGGAGGGTGTGGGCATCCCCGCAGGCCAGCCTGTCCCCCCCTGACCCCAGTCCTGGGACGGGCTCACAGGGCCCCGCGGCTCCGGTCCGACTGCAACGCCAGTAGCTGTAGTTGGAGGGAAATGTTCAATGTTGAGTCCGCCGCTTGCATCCAGAGTTCAGCCCCTGAAACACCCAGGCCTCCTAGTGACTGCGGCCCTGGCTCCTCTCGGAGGGGCCGGACTAGTTAATAGGCACAAAGGCAGGGCCAGGACCAGGAGGTGCGGGGCGGAGGGGCAGCACCTCGTGTGACCAAGTCCGCTCCGCGCTGGCTCTAAGCATCGGCAGGGCAGCGGAGAGGAACCCGCCTTTCCTCTGGCTGCATCTAAAGGCAACGCCAAGCCCTCGGGCAGGCGCTGCAGCCGGTGTCCGGAGGCGGGCAGGGCGCGGAGGGTCGGTGTCTGGAGACAGAACCAGGGCTTATAAATCCTCTTCTCCCGGGACCTGCTAGCCCGCCGCCCGGTTCCCCCTCCGGGCTATCACAGCCCGGGACGCGCGCCCGGTCCCGCGGAAGGAGGCGTCCTCGCTCCCGGAGCGGCTGCACCGCAGGACCAAGCGTGCTCCTTCCCTCCCGGGCCGGCGGGAGCGGCAGCCGTGCGGCCAGAGCGCAGCGAGCACTCCGCGCGTGGTGACCACGGATGCCGAGCAAACGGCACGAGCCGGAAGCCGCGGTCGGCGGACGCGAGGCTCCCGAGGGGTCACTGCGCTGCTCTACACGGACCGGGCCCGCCCCCGACTCAGAGGGAGCCCGCGCTAACCCTGGGCCTCCACTGGCCTCCCTTGGCCCCGTCCCTTGTGGGTAATCTCGGCGAGCGAGAGGAGGCAAGCGCGAGGTGCGGCTAGAGCGTCCGTCCCAACTCATGCTCGGCGGCCCGGACGGCTAGAGCGTCCTTCTCAGCTCGTATGCTCGGCGGCGCTGGCGGCTAGAGCGTCCTCCCCAGCTCGTATGCTCGGCGGCCCTGGCGGCTAGAGCGTCCTCCCCAGCGCGTGTACTCGGCTGCTCTGGCAGCTAGAGTGTCCCGCCTGCTGGGAGCCTCGTGTGACCTTCCCGCCGGTGGAGCGATGCTGCCGGCGGCTGCTCGCCCCCTATGGGGGCCGTGTCTAGGGCTTAGGGGCGCCGCGCTCCGCTTCGCCAGGTACCGCGGGCTGCCGAGGGCCGGGCGGGCAGAGTGGGAGTCCTCAGCCGGCCACCGATGGTTCAGGTCGGGGCAGCGGGCGGGAGGCCACCCAAGTCCGTCGGGTCCCAAAGGGGAAGCGGGGACACTCCCCCCCCTCCGTGCGGGCCGCAGGGAGTGCCAGGGTGGCCTCAGATCACATGGGAAGGGTTCCCGCCTTTGCCCGGGCCTCAGTTTCCCCCGCAGCCCAGTGACGTGTAGGACCCCCACCATTGCATCCGGCGCTCCAGGTTCTGAAAGCTTTGTGCAGCAAAATGCATTTACGTGATTGCATTTCCCCGTGAGCTGCTACGGTTCCTTCAAACCAGGAAGTTGTTAAGGGCAACATCCTGCAATAATAACAATGATGATGATGATGATGTGGGTTTCTAAGGCTTGTGAAGAGGATAGAATATAAAGTAGCTGGGAAACCCCCTTGCCTTCGACGTGGACCCTGGAGTCTGAGAACCTGGGTTGGGACCAAGGGGCTAGACCCGAGTTCATGGCACCGACCTGCCTGGACTGCCTGTCACCCACCTGTGCCGGGCTGACAGCTCTGTTTGAATGGGTCCAGGCAACAGGTTCCACGCGTCAGCACGGTGCGGCTGATGCGATGCAGCAGCCATCGAAGGGGAGAGGCCCTCGCCGGTGCACCCCTAGATAACGCCCCCAAGGAGTACCCCCCCAAGATCCAGCAGCTGGTCCAGGACATTGCCAGCCTCACGCTCCTGGAGATCTCAGACCTCAATGAGCTCCTGAAGGTACCCCCGGCCGGGCCTGGGCGGCGGGGTCTGGGGCTGGTGTCTCGCTCCTGGAGTATTTGGGGGGGAGGGTTAGGTCCGTTGTGGAAAGTGTACACCCTGGGTGCAGGCTCCTTCCTGCGCGTGTTTGGGTGTGACCGCCAGCTTCTGAGACCGCTCTCCTCTGTCCCTGCAGAAAACGCTCAAGATCCAGGATGTGGGGCTCATGCCCATGGGTGGCACGATGCCCGCTGCTGCCCCTGCCGCTGCAGCCCCCGAGGTGAGCCAGGCGCTGGCCTCCACAGAGACCTGTTCCTCTGGTGCCCAGTTCCCAGCTTTCCTCACGTCCCGATTTCTCTCTTTGTCCCTCATCTCTGTCCTGCACCTGTCAACACCTCCTACTTCCGTGTGCCTCCGGCCGAGGCTCTGGTCAGCCTCCCTGCGCCTCCTCCCTGCCCACTGGGGACCATGTGTCCAGTGGGGCTGTGTTTCCAGGGGAGGGGAACAGGGAGCCGAAGGAAGGAAAAGGACACAAAGAAGTTAGGTAGCAGGGCTTCCTAAGTTCTGTGGGGGAAGTAGGGAAGAAGCTTGGGGGAGGGGAGGGTTACAGGTTCAAGGAAGGCCGTGATGAGAGGAGACGTGAGGGGTTGAGGGAGAGAGCAAGGCATTCCCAGGCACGAGGCCGTGAGTGTGTCCAGGCTGGAGAGGAGCGGGGGGGCGGTGGGCAGCTCCACGGGGTTGGGTGTCTGCGAGGAAACCAGCAGACATGAGGCCACACGCTCATCTGTGGGGTTTTGTTGTTGCTTTTTTGTATGTGTGTGTTTTTCAATATTTGTCATTTTTTAAAATCTCCAGTTATCCACAAGTAGAAACAATCACACACTCCCCAGCCTGAGGAATAACGAAGGTTTTACCACATTTGTGTCTCCTTCCCTTACGCTGGAGGCAGGTTCTGGCCTGTCTTCTCCGCGGGGCCCTGCACGCCCCCCAAAAGCACAGGTGGCCAGGCGCCATAGCCCAGCAGAGGGCATTGGCCTTGACTCCGACCCCAACTCTTCCCATATCGGGGGCTCCCCGCCGGCCACTGGGCGAGGGAGGGGCTGAGCTGGTGCCCTTGGTCCTGAGACACGGCTCTGGCTTGGCCGGGGCTGGAACCCACCGCTTCTCTATAACGTCATTTCGACCACAAAGCACTTTTGGGGTCGCTCTGCCTTGTCTCCTAAGCTACAGTTTTAAAAGGATGAGTTTTGCGGGCCGGGGAGGGAGGCAGTCTTGGCACAGCCCCTGGAGAGCTGGGGAGAGCTCTGGGCGGTGGAACCCAGTCTGACCGAGGAGCGGACGAGGAGGCACCGCCTGGGAGGGCGGCCTGCTGGGCGTCCCTCCTGCCAGAATCCGGGGCCTTGCCTCTGGGGTTGCAGGACCCGCAGCCCAGGAGCAAAGGTGCCTGCTCCCGCTCCTTGCTTACCCAGCGCCCCCTCCCCAGGCGGTGGAGGAAGAAGAGGTCCCCAAGCAAAAGGAGCAGACGCATTTCACCGTCCGCCTGACGGAGGCGAAGCCGGTGGACAAGGTGAAGCTGATCAAGGAGATCAAGAACTACGTCCAGGGCATCAACCTCGTGCAGGTGAGAGTGGGCGGCCCCTGCGGGGGTGGGCGCAGGGAGCCCGGCGGCCTCTGACTTGGCTCTCCGCAGGCGAAGAAGCTGGTGGAGTCGCTGCCCCAGGAGATCAAAGCCAACGTCGCCAAGGCCGAGGCGGAGAAGATCAAGGCCGCGCTGGAGGCGGTGGGCGGCACCGTGGTCCTGGAGTAGGCTCCCCGAGAACTGGACAGGGGTCCCTGGGACCCGGGAGAGGCCCGGCCGCCCCGCCCAGCACCCAGGCCCAGCTGCCCGGCGCCTCCTCCTCGGAGCAGAAGGCCACACACCCCCGCCACTGCGCGGCCGCCGGGCCGGGACAGGCATGGACCTACCGAGCGGGCAGGGGGCAGTGCTGCCTGTGGGCACCGGCCGGACTGGACCGCCCGGGTTTACCACGCGCCCCCTGGTGGCCGCTGAGAAAATACATGGTTTGGGCCGAGCGCGCTGCTTGTGTGTCCTGGGCAGCGGGATGGGGTCTGCAGGCGATCATCTGGGTCCTGAGACCCCGCAGCCGGCCGCGTTCCCCGTCCTGCCTGGCTGGCGGCAGCCGCGTGGCTGATACCAGATCTTCCCCCAGGAGCTGGGTGTGCAGCTCCCGCCCCGGCCGGCAGGGGTGAGGCTGTGCCCTGGGCCCTGGGAGAGCGCCAGCCGCAGAGTGAAGACGGGCCCAGAGTGAAGACGGGCCGGGGCCTTGCTCCCAGGAGCCTTCCTCCCCTGCCCTTGGCCCAGAGTGGCAGGGAGGGGCTGCGGTATCCCCTGAGTGCGGGGACACCCCCCCCCACCCCTTTGCGTGTTGGAAGAATGACCTGCAAGTTCTGTGGGACCGGAGGGGGCGCTTTGTCCGGGAGTCGGCCTCTGGTGGGACAGCTCCCGGGTGGGCGTCCCCAGTGGTCCCCAAGTCCGGGGACCGGCTCCCCCCACATGTGCTCCCACTGGACCTTGTAGGTCTAAGGAGGCGGGAAGGCTGCCCCCTGACCCGAAGAGCTTCCCTGGCCGCCGCACAGGGTTAATGATTCTCCATCAGCAGATCTCTGGGTGTGCCTTCCCTCCCCCACCCCCCCTGCCTCCCCGGAAGTGGCTGCTGGGTCACCTGGGGCCGGGCAGGGCCTGTTGAGCTGCCTGCCTCTGGGGGGCTGGGGGAAGGAAGTGGGCTGAGCTCATGGACCCTCGTCCTGCTTTCCCAGGGAACCAGGGGCACAGCTGGGGTGATGGGGCCTCTGCTTCATCCCGTGGCAGCTGCTCAAAGGGAGTGGCCCTGCAGCCGGGGGCGCTCTGGCCAAGTGCCTTCTGTACCCCAGGCGAGGCCAGCACCTGCGTCTGCTTGGGGCCCTGCAGCCGACCTCACAGTCGGTCCTGGGGGTCCCGCCCACCATCCTGGCTCCCCCGGACATGCTGCAGCCTGCAGGTGGCCGGACAGCAGTGTCAGGCCTGGGGGCCCCTGTGGCCTGTGCCCCCGGGGATGGCCCTGACCCTGGGGCCACCTGGCCTTGGCCATGGGCTCTGCATTGGGAGGGGGATCTGTGGGTCCCGAGTTCCCCGCTGGTGCCCGCACAGCACCTTACAGGACCCCATGAGATCCCAGTAGGAATTATTAGCATTCCTGCTCTTTGCCCAGCCTGGTGAAAAGGTCACAGCTGAGAGGGAGCTGGAGCTGACTCGTGCTTCCTGCCCCCACCGGCCGTTCCAGGGACCCTGGTGTCTGCCAGGCCACCCACGTGGCTCCGTCCTCCCTGCTGGGCTCCAGGAGAAAGTGCAGATGCCCCAGAACAGACCCCAGGCCCCACCCGAGAGCCCCGCCTGGCTGGCAGCCCTGTCCTCAGACTTGCCTGTCACTGCCCGTCAGCCCCGGGCTGGGATCCATCTGCGAAGCCCGCTCGGCCGTTCTCTGTCCCTGACCCGCAGTATTAGTGCATTCCCCACCTCCCGGATTCTGACCGGTCTTTTCCAGAAACTACATTTCAGATGCTCTTTGCATTTTTATTCTTTTTTTATTATTATTTTTAATTGATTTCAGAGAGGAAGAGAGAGATAGAAACATCAATGATGAGAGAATCATTGATCAGCTGCCTCCTGCACGCCCCCTACTGGGGATCGAGCCCGCAACCCAGGCATGTGCCCCTGATTGGAATCGAACCCGGGACCCTTCAGTCCCCAGGTCAATGCTCTATCCACTGAGCCAAACCAGCTAGGGCTGCATTTTTATTCTTAAAGTGTCCAGGCTGCTGAGCCTCCTGCCAGCCCTTCCCAATTTGGGGACGGTCCCCAGAGTGAGTGCTGGGGGTCCCTGCCAGCAGGACCCAGTCTAGCCCTCACACCCCTCGGGCCCTGGCCCCCCGGAGGTCTCTCACTTCCACTTCAGAGGCCTCTACTCGTCAGCTTGTTTGCTTCATTGTAGTCAGGGCCTGAGCACCTCACCAGGGCTGATCCCAAGGCGAACGGGGCAGGTGTGGGGCAGGGAGTGGGCTCGGCCGGCCCCTCACTTCCCTGGGATTCCTGCCAGGGGCCCTGCCCCCTGCCTCCCAGCCGCTGGGCTGTTGGTTCTGGTGTTCTGTTTGCTAAAAATTGATTTAGAGAGGAACTTGGCTGCTCCCACCCAACTGTGCAATCACTGGCTGACCCTGTAGGTGCACTGACCGGGATCGACCCACAGCCCTGGTGCCGGGGCCGGGAGGGGGGGGGGGGGAGGCACCAACGGAGCTCCGGGCCAGGGCGCTCTGGCTTGTCCTCTCCCAGCCTGTGGATCAGCTGTGAGAGCCACTCAGTTTCCTGGTGGGGCTTCCTGTGAGACCCACCCACCCCTCTGATCCCCCCGCCCCAGCGAGCCTCTGGGTGGTGTGCTTACAGAGTTTGCATCTGGCATCCTTAAAAACAAGTCCACACCCAGGACGTGCTTAGAGAGGAAGGGGAAGAGAAGCATCAATGTGAGGAACCCCATGAGCTGCCTTCCATACGCCCCGACCAGGAATCAAACCAGCAACCTCGGCACAGGAGCCGGCTGAGCCCCCCGCACGGACATCTTTCTCAAGCCCTCCTCCCCCTTCAGACCAGGCAGCTGCCTGTGGCCAACCTGCCCCCCGGATCCCAGCATTCCTGGGCCGGACACCATCCGGCTCTTCACTGCCCAGCGGATGACCTCAGGGTCCGAGGCCGCCGGTGCTCGGGAAGACCTGGCTCCAGAGTCTCCGAGTGGCCACTTCAGCCCAATAGATGGCGGGTTTCTCACATCCTGGGGACTGGCTGGTGCCCAGAGGCCATGAGGCCAGGCTTGGCGGGTTCAGGGGACCAGGAGTGGTTTCCCCAGTGCCCCTCCGCCTTCTCCCTTGGGCTGGGGCTGCAGTGGTGGAGCCCGTAGGTCTTGCCCTGGGGAAGGGGTCTGGCTGGCTGTGCCCCCTCTGAGACTGGAGGCTGCTCCGGCAGAGCACGCTGGGTCCCCAAGATCCTGCCTGAAAGTGGCCTGGGGACTTGGGCTTCCCTCCACTTCCTACTGTTGGCTGGGGGCGGGGGGGGCGCGGGAGCCTACAGGCAGGTGGGTGCCTCCCGCTGGGCCAGGCAGGGGCAGGCACCCTGCTGATGGTCGCCTGGGGGCCCGAGCCTGGCGCTGGAACCCGGGTCTGTCTCCCAGGACTCCAGCCCGGGGCTGCCCGCTCAGAGGGGGGCCTGAGGCCGGACTTGGCCGGAAGTCCGGGTTGAGGCGGTGTCTGGTCTCGGAATTGCCTTTCGCCCCTAGTTTTACTGAAAGCGCAGGCTGGTCCCAGGGGAGCCTGCTGCTTCTTGCAACTGCACGTGTCCGGGGAGGACCGCGGCCCGCGGGGCGGGTGCCTGCGGGGCGGGGGCTGGCAGAGCCGCGGGCCCTGGCGTGGGGTGGACCTGGGCCGTCGGGCGGCCCACGCAGCAGGCTCCGAAGTCCGCGCGGCCTGCAGAGCGGGGCGGGGCATCCGCGGCTCCGCCGCCTGTCCGAGCGACCGCGGCCCCTTTAAGACACGGGGGCGTGGTCTCGTCGGCCCCGCCCCGGATGCGGTCCCGCCCCGCGCCGCGCGGGCGCATTGGCTGCGCCGGGCGCGGGTGGCAGACGCGCTTTGAACCCGGCGCCGGGGCGGCGCGGCCGGGGCGGGTCGGGCTCGGGGTCCGGCGGGGCGGGTCAGCCGGGCCACCGGCGCTGCCGCGGGCATGGCGGCCGAGGCGCGCGTGTCGCGCTGGTACTTCGGGGGCTTGGCCTCGTCCGGGGCCGCCTGCTGCACGCACCCGCTGGACCTGCTCAAGGTGAGGGCGGCGGGGCCGGGCTCCCGCACCCGCGGCCGCCGGCCGGCCTGGCCCGGCCCCGAGGACCGCAGCCCACGGGCTCGCTGCCCCGCCCGCCGACGCCGACAGCGGGGTGGAGGGAGGCCCCAGGCCTGTCCCGGGGGGCGCCCCGCGTCCCGGCCCCGGAGGCCTGCCCCTCCCGCCCTGCGCTTCGCTACCTGTGACCTTCGGCGGCCACTCGGCCTCGCCGCGCCCGGTGCCCCGCTCCTCCGAGGACGTTGTGCTGCCCGATGACGGTTGGGGTGGTGCCCGCGCACCCAGGGCGCGCACCCAGCTGCCCCTGCCCGGCGCGGCCCGGCCCGGCGGAGGGAGGGGAGGAGGGATGTGCACCGGCGCCCCCGCTTTGGGCTGCTTCCTCCTGGGCTGGTGGGTGCCTGGCAGCCTGGGCCTGTGTGCACACGGGTGCTGCCCTGCTTATGGGGCAGAATCAGATGAAGCTTCCTTGTCTCCAGGGCCAGCCACGGGGGTGGTTTTCTGCCCTGTGTCCCCACAAAGAACAAAGGAGAAAGGGCCGGAGACGAACCACAGGCCGCCCAGGGAATGGGCACTGTCACGTGGGGCTGCGGGCAAGGGGCGGCCACCCAGCCACCCCCAGCTGTCTGTGCCCACGTGGCCTCCTGGGAGGAATGGACTCCTGTGGGCCGGCTGACCGGGCACCCCCCACCCCCTCGTCCCCTGCCTGTGGGCAAGCTTCTTTCCGCAGCCCTCCTCCTAAAGGGAGGGGATTGCCTCTAATTAGTAAAAATGCCACTGGTGAATTCCAAGGGCGAGTATCAGGTGAGCAGGGACCTGGGCGTCCCTGCCCTGCGGTTAGCAGAAGCTGAGGCTGGTAGCCCAGTTGCGGGGCCTGAGACCTGGCTGGCCTGGAGGGTGCGCTGACCACCAGAGGGCCCGGCGGTGAGCGGGAAGGTGCTTCTTGGTTGGGAGTGAAGAGCCCTCCCTCACCCTGTTTATTTGCTTTCTCGATGCCCACGCAGGTCCCCACCCCACCACAGGGGCCCCCGAGGGTCAGGCTCTGACCAGAGCAGGCACAGCCTCCAGGGGCTGCAGAGCCCTCGCAGCCTGGCCTGGCCCCTTCGGGCGTCATCTCTGCCCTTGGCCCTTCCTGCCCGCCCCCAGGTGCTGTTTGCTGCCAGGATGAGTCAGGGGAGGCAGGGCTACCCTCTGCCCAGGAGCATGTGGCCTTGTACCAGGGGTTGAGGCCGGCCTTGGAGGAGGCCCGGGCCGGGTTTTTACCTTTCAGCGTGGTCATTGGGGAAATTATTTTAAAGCTCCTGGATCTTTCTCTGTCTCATGTCCTGACTTGATCCTCAGCCTCTTCTTGCCTGGACGGGAGCTGCTGCCCGCGTGGCCGCCCTGACCGCAGGCCCAGTGCCCGCTGTCCTGCCCAGCTTGGCTCGGGCAGCAGGAGGACACGGCTTGTGTCCCTGAGCTGGACACAAGCCCTCTCCATCCCCACCTTTGCCACTCCACTACCCGGAGGCCCCGGGAAGAGCCTGAAGAGGGGGGAGGGTGTATCCACTGAGTTCCTTCATCCTCATAGCACAACGAGGAAAACTGAGGCACGGGTCAGTGACCTGCCCCGCTTAGGCCCCACCTGCCTCTCCCAGTCCCCATGCTTCTGAGTCCCCATAATTTTGTCCCCTGAGAAGTGAGTTAGGCTGAACAGTGGGGTTCTGGAGTCACCGTGCTGGGTCCTGCCTCAGTCTCCTTGTCTGTAAAATGGGGCTGCTGATCCCCACCCACAGCAGGTGCCCAGAGGACTCACGTGCCTGGTGGGTGCGCCAGTTCCCTGGTGTTGTCGCTTGTAAACAGTAGGTTGGTGGCAGGCGTGGCACATGGCCACAGGGTTGTGTGGGGGAGGGGAGCAGCTTAGGCTGCGGGAAAGGACTCAGCAGTGTGTCCCTGCCCCCCCAGGTGCACCTGCAGACGCAGCAGGAGGTGAGAATGCGCATGACGGGCATGGCGCTGCAGGTGGTGCGCTCCGACGGCGTGCTGGCGCTTTACAACGGCCTGAGCGCCTCGCTGTGCCGACAGGTGCCTGCCGGGCTCCCGCGGGTCCCGGGCCCAGAGCCCACGTGCTGAGCAGCCCACGGGGCAGAGGGGAGGGCTGGCTCAGACGTGCTGTGCCTCCTGCCCACTGGGCGCCCATGGGCATCGAAGCAGCTTCCTCCTTTGTGAGGCTGCTCAGGAGGGAGGAACCCAGGGCCTGGGGAGCTGGCCCCCGGGGTGGGTGCAGGGCTGGCGGTGTGGGGTGTGCTGCTCCACCCTCACAGCCGGCTGGAGACTGCCACTTACAGATGGGGAAACTGAGGCAAACGGGCTCAGCCACCTGTTGGCCGTGCGGCCTTGGGAAGGCTCCTCGTTGTCCCCTTGGTCAGGGTGATGCCCGTGCACCCAGCCAGCTGCGGGGTGGGGGGGGGGAGTCAGGGGTCCACTCGTGCCTGCCCTGTCCTGCCCCGCCCCCTGCACTCTCTGAGCCGGCCCCTCCCCCCAGATGACCTACTCGCTGACTCGGTTCGCCATCTACGAGACCGTGCGGGACCGAGTGGCCAAGGGCAGCGAGGGGCCCCTGCCCTTCTACAAGAAGGTGCTGCTGGGCGCCATCAGCGGTGAGTGGGGCGCGGGGGCTTGGGGCCGCGGGGCGGGGCGGCAGGGACGCTGCCGGGTCACGTGCTGGGTCTGGTCTGTTGCCAGGTTGCATCGGAGGCTTTGTGGGGACTCCCGCCGACATGGTCAACGTCAGGTCAGTGGCCCCCAAGGTCGGGGTCTCGGCTGTCCCCCGACGGGTCCGGCCGAGCCTGTGGGGCGAGCGAGGGAGCCCCGTCACCCCCTGAGCCGCGTCCTCGTTTCAGGATGCAGAACGACATGAAGCTGCCCCAGAACCAGCGCCGGAAGTGAGTCGTGGGCCAAGTTCTGCCCTTGGGTGTGGCCGGTGGGCGCTGTGCGGGGGCTCAGCTGGGACTGAGCGGCCACGGAAGCAGAGCAGGGCGCGGGGGCCTCCCTGGGAGGTCTGGGACCAGGGCTGATGGCGGGCGCCCGTCACGTCTGCTCCCCGTCGGCGCCTCGCCCACGTTTCCCCGGAGGACGGCCTAGGAGCCTGCGTTGGGCTTTTCGAAGGGGTTGGGAGCTGGGATTTTTTTGGTGATAAAAGCACCGTTTTCATGACGTCTAAGCACTTCCACTCTGAGGCTGTTTGTGGACCAGCGCCCAGGTGAATCCCGTCAAGGGCGTCAGCTCGGGGAGAAGGTGGCTCCGAGCCAGCCCGTTGTGCACCCCCCGGCCGGGCAGAGCGTGCAGGAGGGGCCTGGTGACGGGACCAGGGCGCCCCGTCCTCCTGTCCTGGTATCAGCCAGGGCGGGCCGCTCCCAGCCGGTGCCCAGGTGTGTTCCTGTGGGTCTCTGGGGTCTTGGGGCCGAGGTCCCCGAGGGAGGAGACTGCTCTGAGCTCCGGACAGGCCCTGGCTCCTTGGCTTCCCCCATCCTTCCTTGAGGGTCTCGGAGCTCGTCCTGGGGAACCCCCAGGGAGCCGTGGTCAGGGGAGCCTCACGTGGTTCCGTTCTGTGTCCTGGCAGCTACGCCCACGCCCTGGACGGCCTGTATCGTGTGGCTCGTGAAGGTGAGGAGCAGGCCCTGGTGGGGCAGGAGCCGGGCAGGGGCTGGGGCAGGAGCCGGGCAGGGGCTGGGGCAGGAGCCGGGCAGGGGCTGGGAAAAGGGCCGGGCAGGAGCTGGACAGGGGCTGGGAAAGGGGCCGGGCAGGGGCTGGGAAAGGGGCCGGGCAGGGGCTGGGAAAGGTGCCGGGCAGGGGCCGGGCAGCCCCAGCTGGGAGCCCAGAGCCCCGACGAGGCAGAGGGGAAGGCAGCATCGTCCAGAGCTGGGGCAGCCTGACGGACGTGGCCAGTGTCCCACCTTCTCCCCCGCAGAGGGTCTGAGGAAGCTGTTCTCGGGTGCAACCATGGCCTCCAGTCGGGGGATGCTGGTCACTGTGGGCCAGGTAGGCCTTCTACGGGGGAAGGGGGGGGCTCGGGGGAGCCTCCGGGGGTCCCTGCCCTGCCTAGCCCCCCAGAGACCACAGAGGAAGGTGGGGCACAGGTGGGCACTGGGAAGTGGGCACAGGCGGGCCAGGTGATGGCTGTGGGCAGCCCCTCGCGGTCTGGGTCTCACCTGCCCAGCAGCTCCAGTGCGTGCAGGTGACGCCCGCAGGTGCTGGGTGACCTGGGTGGTGTCCCCGTGGGCCCCCTTGGCGTTCCCTGACCTCCCTGCACCCCACAGTTGTCCTGCTACGATCAGGCCAAGCAGCTGGTCCTGAGCACGGGGTACCTGTCGGATGGCATCTTCACGCACTTCATCGCCAGCTTCATCGCCGTGAGTGCCGGGCGGGGCAGGGCGGGGGCACTGGACGCCCCCCTCAGACTGGGGGTGCCAGGCCAGGAGAGGGCGCCCCGGCCCAGGCTAGAGTGGTCAGTGCCCCTGCAGCCATGGGTCGCCTCCCAGGGGTCTGGGCAGGGCTGAGGGGCGCCCAGGCATCACCCATGGCAGGCCCGTTGGTGACGTGCCCCCTCCCCAGGGCGGATGTGCCACGGTCCTGTGCCAGCCCCTGGACGTGCTCAAGACCCGCCTGATGAATTCCAAGGGCGAGTACCAGGTGAGCGGGGCCTGGGGGTCCCTGCCCTGCGGCTGCCAGGCTCTGCCCTGCGCCCAGGTCCTGGCCCTGGGGTGACCGACAGCTGCTCTCTCCCCGCCCCCCATGCCTCCCAGCTGCCGCCCAGCCGCCTCCAAGCAGGCCTGGCCCCGTGTGCCCCTGAGTCAGAGTCTCTGACACTGACAGGCAGGGCCCGGCGCCCACCCGGGAGCACGGCCTGGGCTCCACGGTGCCCACGGCGCCCTCTGTGTCTCCACGCGCCTGCGGCCCTGCCCCTGCTCTCCCCCCCACTCGGCCCCCCGCCCTCAGGGCCCTGGTTCTGCCGCATCAGCAGCAGCCGGGCAGCCATGACCTTTCGGCTCACACGTTGTCCCGTTTGAATGTCCGGCCACTGGCCGCGGGTCACTGCACGCAGCTGTTGGCCTGCAGCCCGGCTGAGGGAGGGGTGCTCTGCGTGGAAGGGGTGCTCCGTGTGGAAGGGGAGCTGAGGGAGGGGGTGCTCCGTGTGGAAGGGGCGCTGAGGGAGGGGTGCTCCGTGTGGAAGGGGCGCTGAGAGAGGGGGTGCTCCGTGTGGAAGGGGCGCTGAGGGAGGGGTGCTCCGTGTGGAAGGGGCGCTGTGGGAGGGGTGCTCCGTGGAAGGGGCGCTGAGGGAGGGGTGCTCCGTGTGGGAGGGGCGCCCTTCATCTGCCTCCCTCGTCCCTGCAGGGTGTGCTGCACTGCACCATGGAGACCGCAAAGCTCGGGCCGCTGGCCTTTTACAAGGTTCGGCGAGAGGGCGTGGGTGGCACGGGTGGGGAGGATGGTGGTGCTGGGGGTCAGGGCGCACAGCGGGTGGGGGCTGGGGTCAGGGGCACACAGCAGGTGGGGGCTGGGGTCCCCCAGCTCTTCACTCTGTCCCCCCCCCCAGGGCCTCGTGCCGGCCGGCATCCGCCTCATGCCGCACACCGTGCTCACCTTCGTGTTCTTGGAGCAGCTCCGCAAGCACTTTGGCGTCAAAGTGCCGTCCTGACGGGGCGTGGAGCACCGGCCGCCCCTCCTCCCCGCTGGCCACCTGCCTCCTGCCTAGTCAGAGCTCCTTCCAGCAGCGTGGCCCCCACCCCGTGGCTGCACCTCCCCCCCCGCCCCCACTCCCTGCCCTGCACACGGCCACACGCAGAGGCAGGCGTCCGGGCCCGCTCCCCTCCCCAGCGGGCAGTGAACACGAGGTGGGTGCACTGGGCTGTCCGGTTTCCTGGGGTCCCTGCCCCCTGGCCCCAAGGGGCCCTCAGCACATCCCTCAGGGACAGCGGGCACTGCACCCTTGTCCCGGGGCTGCGGCCTCCGTGATGCTCACAGGGAGCTGAGCCCACAGCTGAGGTCAGGACCACGAGGCCAGTGCGGACGGGCGCCACGGGCTCGAGTGCGGGGCCCCTTGCCCCTCCCGCGCCAGCCAACTCCCAGTTGCTTCAACCGTTAATTTTGCCAAAACTCAGCGCCCAGAGGCCACTGCTGTCCCTGGGCTGAGCCATGTCCCTCGCTGGCCACGCTGCGCCCCCTCCCGGGCAGAGGCGGGCTGTGGGGTCCTCGGGGCCTCCCTGCAGACGGCGCCCCAAGGCCCAGCAGCGGGTCAGCCAGAACCCGCAGGCTCTGCTGCAGCGCGGCCTGTTCTCCCCAACGAGCCAGCTCCGTCCTCTGCTCCCGGCCTCGGCTGTGCCCCCGGCAGGGGGGGGCAGGGACGGCAATAAAGGACAGTGAGCTGCCCCTGGTTCGTCTGTCCCTGTGTCCAGGCTGCCCGCTGATCTGTGGCCACCTTGCTGTTCAAGGGCAACGGGGCCCCCTGCACCCTCCCAGGAGGCCTAGGCTCATGGTGGGGCCCAGAGCGGGAAGCCCAGCCCTGGCTGGTGCCTTGAGGCCTGTGGGCTGAGCGGTTGGGGGTGTGGCTGAGGGGTTGGGGTGTGGGCTGAGGAGTTGGGGTGTGGGTGAGGGGTTGGGGTGTGGGCTGAGGAGTTGAGGTGTGGGTGAGGGGTTGGGGGTGTGGGTGAGGGGTTGGGGGTGGTTGGGGGTGTGGCTGGGTGGGTTGGGGTGTGGGTGAGGGGTTGGGGGTGTGGGGATGACAGCCCTAAACCAGCATGGGGGTGGGTAGGTGTGCGAGCTGGGAGGTCTGGTCGGTGCTATGTCCCAGGTCCCGCTCACTGTGGACCCACAGGCCCCCTTCCCAGCAGGCACCTGGGACGGGAGACCCTTAGCTGAGCTGGTGGCCGTCCCCCTCTCTGCTGTGGTAGGCGCCCGAGTCCCAGCCGGGCTCCTGGACACTGGCTGCTGGTCCAGCGAGCCCAGGGCTGGGGAGAGCCTGGGCAGGAGGCCCTCAGACGGGTGGGGACGGGGAGCTGGGCACTGCCTAGGACAGGCCAGGAGGGCTGGGCAGCCCAGCCCACTCAGACCTCAGGGCTGGAGCGTCGAGCGGGTAAGAGAATTGTAGAAGGTGGCGATGGTTGCACAGCTGTGACCACGCTGAAAACCGCAGAACCTCAATGAGGCTGTTGTTAAAGCCAGCGCCCGCACCCACCTCCCTCCCCAGCTTCCGCGGGAGCTCCCAGGCCCTCTGCACCCGCTGGAGCGTTCGGGAGCAAACCCTGGGAGTTGGGTTGTTGGTGGGGAAACGCTTTGCGTCTGGGAGGGCCTTGCAGGGGCGCCGACCCAGCAGCCTCGTGGGCGTGAAGAGGACGGGTCGGTCCGCTGGCCTCGGCCACCTGGCCCTCAGCTGCTCTGACGGAGCACCAGCCTGGCATCGATCACCTGCGTGCCAGTGTGCCCGGGCAATTGGCAGTTGGCATCTCACCAGCCTCCTCCCAGCCTGGCCCCCTTGATGCCACGCCTGCTGGACCAGGACTGAGGGAGAAAGTGCCCCATCTGGTTAGGCGGTTTGGCAGGGACAGGCCTGGCTGGGGCCCAGTGCAGGGCAGAGAGCAGAGGGTGGGGTGGACGGGATGAGGTTTCCAGGGCACAGAGGAGGGTGTGGGCAGAGCTCCCCGGGCCTCCTGGCACAGAGCACCCAGCATAGCAAAGGGCTGGGTGCAGGGCCCTCCCCAGAGAGGTTTTGGTTCAGGGCCCACAGCCCTCATTGCGTGGGGTCAGCACCATCTGGAGTGTGAGGGGCCTGGGCCGGCCCCGCCCTCCGGGGGTCCCACTGCCCAGGCCTTGGGTCCTCTGGCCCCGGGAGGGCGGGAGGGAAGCCCCACCTTTCCCATCAGCCCAGGCCTTTTCCTTAAAGACTGTCTGGTTTACAAAAAGCTGCACAAAATGCCCTGGCTGGCGTGGCTCAGTGGATAGAGTGTCGGCCTTCGGACTGAAGGGTCCCCGGTTCGATTCTGGTCAGGGCACGTGCCCGGGTTGCAGGCTGGATCCCCAGTGGGGAGCATGCTCTCATCATTGATGTTTCTCTCTTGCTCCCTCTCCCTTCCTCTCTGAAATCAATAAAAATATATTTTTTTTAAATTTCAGCAAGGGCACCAGACAGATTCAGCGGGAAAGCCAGGCTTGGCTTATTTTTTAAATATATTTTATTGATGTCAGAGAGGAGGGGAGAGGGAGAGAGAAACATCGATGATGAGAGGGAATCACCGACTGCCTCCTGCACACCCCACACTGGGGACCGAGAATCGGAACCCTGACCTGGTTCATAGGTCGACGCTCGGCCACTGAGCCATGCCGGCCGGGCTGGATGCAGGGTTTTCAACAAACAGCGCCAGACACCGAGCAGTCACATGCACAGGCGACTTTGGCCCCTTCCCGCACACACAGAGTGACCCCAGAACTAAAGGGCAGAGCTCACGCGACGACGTGTAGACGTGGGCAAGACACGGGAGGGGACAAGCAGAGACTGTGCACTCAGAGTTCGGGGGGAGGGGGCCTCCGCGTAACACGGGAGCGCGCCCGCGGTCGGTCCCATCCTCACACCGTTTCCCACAGCCAGGGCCCAGGCCCTATCCTGTGTCATCTGGAGTTCTGCCTTGTCCTGTGTGGGACGTACACCCGAGGTCACCCGCCTCCCACAGGGGGAGGCCACAGCCTCCTGGGAGGAGCCGCTCCCCACGGCTCCATCTCGGGGCGCCCTGCCTGGTGTCCGCACAGAAGGTGAGGTCCACAGGAAGTGTCCCAGCGAGGTGAGCCCTAGCCGGGCAGGCCTGCGGGAGTCGGAGCAGCCGGGGCTCCTCGTGTGCGGGGCTGGTGTCTGCCCGCAGTCAGCGCTGTGGCTACAGGTACATACCGGGCAGGTGCCCCAAGTACTACCTCCCGGGGATAAACCCTCAAGGAGGACATAGCCCGCAATCGGACCCCTGGCTTCCTCCCCCTCCTGTGCCCCTTCCACCCTCTGCTGCTGCTTTTTTCTTTGGTTAATCCTCACCCGAGGATGTTCTTCCAGGGGAAGGGAGGGGAGAGAGAGAGACATCCACACGAGGGAGGGAGACACCAATTGGTGCCTCACCAGGGCCAGGGATGGCGCCTGCAACCAGGTACGTGCCCTTGACCGGAATCCAACCCTTCAGCCCGCAGGCCAACACTGTTCCCTGAGCCACACCGGCCAGGGCGCACCCCCTCCGTTACAAACGCGTGAAAGCAGCTGCGAATGGCCTTCCCAGGAGCACCTGAGCTCTTGCTCCCACACCTGTGTGGCCGGTTTGGCTCAAGCACAGAACTCCCCTAAGGCTTCGCGCCTTCTCACGTGGGCGTGTCATTGGCTGGCCGGAGCCCGCCTGCCCCAGGCTGGGTGGGGTTTCGAGCCCCAGGTCTCAGTGATTTTTTAAAAATATATTTTAATTGATTTCAGAGAGAAAGGGAGCGGGAGGGAGAGATAGAAACATCAATGCTGAGAGAGAATCATGGATCAGCTGCCTCCTGCACGCCCCCACTGAGGATCGAGCCTGCAACCCGGGCCTGTGCCCTTGACTGGAATCAGACCTGGGACCCTTAAGTCCGCAGGCCGATGCTCTATCACCTGAGCCAAACCAGCCAGGAAAATATATATATATATATATATATATATATATATATATATATATATATATATATATATATATATATATATATATATATATATATATATATATATGTATATGTATATGTATGTATGTATATGTATGTATATGTGTGTATATATATATATACACACACACACAATATACATATACATATATATACATACATATACATATATACACACACACACATATATATAAAATATATATTTTATTAATTTTTTACAGAGAGGAAGGGAGAGGGATAGAGAGTTAGAAACATCCATCAGCTGAGTCCTGCACACTCACCACTGGGCATGTGCCCACAACCAAGGTACTTGCCCTTGACCGGAATCGAACCTGGGACCCTTCAGTCCGTAGGCCGATGCTCTATCCACTGAGCCAAACCAGCCAGGGCTAGACATATATTTTTAAAAAGAAGAAAAAAAAGTCACTCCTGCCCTGGTCGGTGGCTCACTTGGTTGAGTGCCATCCCGTGCACCAAGAGGTTGCCGGTTGGGGCACATGCCCGGATTGTGGGCTCCATCCCCGGAAGGGGGCATACAGCAAATCAATGATGTTCTCCCTCATTGATGTTTCTCTCTATCCCTCTCCCTTCCTCTCTGAAATCAATACAAATATTTTTTTTAAATCAGGCGAAATCCTAACAACTATGAGTGCCACTGATCACCCTCTATGGCCCCTAACCCTGACCCACCCCAGCATGAACCCTGACCCCTGACCCTATCACTGACCCCAAGGCACAGCATGGCCTCCACCCCCCCACCCCTGGGGCAGGGCCACTCATATCGCCCTCTTATAGGGGCGTGTGTCTTCCTGGCTCCTCCTCCGTCTCCCAAACCCCGGAACTGACCCTCTGCCCCCATGGGACCCAGTTGAGGATGGAGAAGCCTGGGTTGGGGGTGACCACGGGCCCCGCAGACACAGCAGAGCCTGTCACTCCCCGCGCGGCCGCTGGGGGGCAGCCGGGCGACGCTGACCGCGGGGGGGTGGGCGTGGCGGCGGGGCGGGGGTGTGACCGGGGCTGGTGGGCGTGGCCGGGGCTGGTGGGCGCGGCCGGCGGGGGCGGGGTGTGGCCGGGGCTGGTGGGCGTGGCCGGCGGCGGGGCGGGGTGTGGCCGGCGGCGGGGGCGGGGTGTGGCCGGGGCTGGTGGGCGTGGCCGGCGGCGGGGCGGCGGCCTGGCCGGGAGCGGGGCGGGGCGGCGGCCTGGCCGGGGCGTCCGGGTGGAGGGAGCGGCCGAGGGAGGGTTTCCCGGGGTTCGGCCGGGACAATACGAACTGGAAAACTCAGGCCCAGGTCCGGTCCGAGCCGCCCGCCCGGCGGAGGAGGCAGCAGGGCCCGAGGGAGGGGGGCTGCCGGGCGGGACCAGGGCGCAGGCTTCGGCCGGCGGGGCCCCACCCTGAGGGCTCCCCGAACTGGAGGCGCCCGGCGCCCTCGACCTGCCCCGCGCTCTGGCAGCCGGCGCGGACGCGGAGGAGGGCGTGCGGGGCGCGGAGGGGACCCGGCGGGGCGCGCGGGGGCGGTACGCTTGGAGCCGCAGGGCCGAGCGCAGGCCGGGCAAGGAGGCCGGGGGTCCCGGCCCTGCGGCCCGTCTGTCCGGCCGGGAGTGTCTGTCCTGCGGACCGCAGTGGGGGGCCTGGGAGACCCCAGCAGACCGCGCAGCGTGTGGAGAGAGCCTCCGGCTGCCTGTGGTGCATGACTGGGGTGCCCGCGGGGTGCAGGTGGGACACGGGGGGCTGGAGGGAGAGGGCTCTGCAGAGGAAGCCGGCCTGGGGGCGCTGGACGCAGGACGCAGCGTGCGTCCCCCCAAAGGCCTGCACCCCCACTTCCTATTCTGACCCCCGTGCCCCTGCATGTGACTGAGTCCCTCCTCACCCTCCAAGGCCGCTGGGTGCAGCCTTCTTTCCCAGGCGACAGCTCCCACCCCGCGGGGGTTACCGGGGAACCCTGGACCCCCCTGGGGTGGCCTCTACCCAGCACCCCAACACTGAGTCCCCAGGTGGGGATTGGAGGACCAGCCACCACCACGCAGAGCCACTGCAGGGGCCGCACGGCAGCAGGGACGAGCGGGCGGTAGTGCTCGGGGTCACCCACCTCCCACCACAGGCCCCCTCGCCCAGGCTGGGCCCAGGCCCTGTGGGCCCTGAGGCCTCCCCCTGGGAGACGCACCCTCAGGTGAGCCTGCACCTGACCCCTTCCCGCTCCCATCCACATCCTGCAGCCGCTGGGAGCTGAGATGCCGAGGACCGACGAGGCGCATTCCAGACCCAGACGCGCTGGCCTGCCCTGGGCCTGTCTCCTCCCTCCACACTTTATTATTATTGTTGTTGTTATTGTTTTTATTGATTTCAGAGAGGAAGGGGGAGAGAGAGATAGAAACATCAATGATGAGAGAGGATCATGGATCAGCTGCCGCCTGCACGCCCCGCACTGGGGATGGAGCCTGCAACCGGGGCCTGTGCCCTGACCGGGAATCGAACCCTGACCTCCTGGTTCCTAGGTGGACGCCCAGCCCCTGAGCTGCGCCGCCGGACCCTAATGACCTCATTACCTACGCCCCTCAGTAGAGCCCTCCCTCCCAATACAGACCCGCCCGAGCTCCCGGGGGAGGGGTCGGGCTTCATCGTGAATTTGGGGGACACAGTCCAGCCTGGAACAGGGACCTTCCGTGTCTCTTCTCTCCCCGAGTGGCCCCCACCCCCGGGAGGGCGCTGGGCCCTGGCCTCCTCTCTCCGGCGCCTCTCGCCCCGAGCCACCAGCAAGGTCGTTAGGCTCCGGGAGCCGCATCCGGCCGGCCGATTGAGTCAGGCCACTTAGAGGGCTGGCGCGGCGGGAGGGGGCGCGGGGCCGCAGCTGTGGACGGTACCAGGCTGGGCTCAATGACAAGCGTGGGGGCTGGGGGTGGACAGCACTGGCCAGGGACAGGTGGGCGGGGGCCAGAGGAGGGAGCAGGGCGGGAGGCCCCGAACCCCGGAGGGAACAGGTAAGCCACAGGCCCATCCGCGTGGTCAGGCCTGGGCTGGAGCAGAACCAGCCAGGCCTGGGGTGGGGTGAGAGGATGCTGGGAAAGATAGGAGGGCCGGGGCCTGGGGCAGGACCGGGAAGCCACTGGGGGGCATTAAGCCTGGAACTGGCTGAGTCAGACTCGCCCCGAACCACAGCCCTGTGGGTCCTTTTCACCCCTTCCCACACCGCATGCCTCCCGCCCTCCATGGCACCTGGTGCCCAGGCTTGCGGCCCTCCCCGCGCCTCCTGGTGGGTCTTGCTCCCGGGGTCAAACACGCACCCTGCACTCACTGACCTGGACGTTTCTCAAGGGCGAATGGTCCTGTGTGTTAACCACGCTCAGTGAGCCCCCTAAGACACGCCGTGAAACTAACACTGTGGCCTGGCCCGCGTGGCTCAGTGGCTGAGCATCGATCAGGAACCAGGAGGTCAGGGTTTGATTCCCGGTCAGGGCACAGACCCGGGTTGCGGGCTCCAACCCCAGGAGGAGGCGTGCAGGAGGCAGTGGATCCATGATTCTCTCATCATGGATGTTTCCATCTCTCTCTCCCTTCCTCTCTGAAATCAATCTGGGACCATGGCTGCCAGTGCCCCCAGAGCAGAGCACCCAGGGCCGGAGACAGGGCGGGGGCCGGGCAGAGGCCGGGTGTCCCATGGGTGCGGGGCCGGAGGCCACAGCGGAGGGGACTTTCTAGAAGGAGCGCAACGTCCTGTCCTGAAAGCGGAAAGCCCAGGACAGATGGTACTTGAAAATAACCTGCAGGGCCCTGACCGGTGTGGCTCAGTGGATAGAGCATCGGCCTGAGGACTGAAAGGTCCAGGGTTCGATTCCGGTCAAGGGCATGTGCCTTGGTTGCGGGCACATCCCCAGTGGGGGGTGTGCGGGAGGCAGCTGATCGATGTTTCTAACTCTCTGTCCCTCTCCCTTCCTCTGTAAAAATCAATAAAAAATATGTTTTAAAAAAATAAAATAAAATAACCTGCGGGCCGGGGAGTGTGTCCAGGAGCAGCGACCCCTGCTGGCGGGACTGTGAATGGACAGTCGCTCCGAAGAACAGATTGCCCCCCGCCCCCAGGGACACAGGGCTCACCCAGGGCGCCCCAGGGAGCCAGGGGGCCTGTCCAGGGAGGGGCCCCGTTTTGGCCAAAACAAGAAGGGAAGGGGGCGGGGTTAACTCGGCGGCTGGTGCGGCGCCTGTCCCACCTCCGCGGCCGCGGGGGCGCAGGGGCTGGGCGGCGGCGGGGTTTTAGGGTTCGCGAACCCGGCGTTTGTGTTTCCACCGGTTTCAGGGAGGAGCGGGAGGGAGAGAGGCGCCCGGGGGCATCTCGGCCGGCGGCCCCGCACCCCGCGGGATGGAGCCCGCGCCCGGGCCTGTGCCCTGACGGGAGCCGGACCGGGACCTCCGGCCCCAGGTCCGCACTGGGCCGCCGAGCTGCTGAGGAGCCCTAACCAGAAGGGGTGCCCTGAGCCGCCGCCTCTCTGCTCTGTGGATGGAGGTGGCCCAGCCCGGGGGACCCCGCCCCGAACCCTGACGCGGGCACGAGGGCCAGGGCGGCATCTCTGAGGGTCCACGGGCGGGGTCGCCCCACCTCTGACATCACAGCCGCCGGGGGTGGTCCGGTCACCCCACACACAGGGGGCACCCTGACCCGGATCTGTGCCCCCACGCAGGTGCACTTGAGGGGGAGGGGGGGGAGGGGGGGGGAGGGGGGGGAGGGGAGAGGGAGAGGGGGGAGGGGAGGGGGGGAGGGGGAGGGGGAGGGGAGAGGGAGAGGGAGGGGAGGGGGGAGGGGGGGGAGGGGGGGGAGGAGGGGGGAGGAGGGAGGGGGGAGGGGGGGGGGGGAGGGGGAGGGGGAGGAGGGAGGGAGGGGGAGGGGGAGGGGGAGGGGGGGAGGGGGAGGGGGGGGGGAGAGGGAGGGGAGGGGGGGGGGGGGGGGGGGGGAGGGGGGGGGGCCTGGGGGGGGGGAGGGGGGCCCGTGGGGGGAGGGGGGAGGGGGGGGGGGGGGGGGGAGGGGGGGGGGGGGGAGGGGAGGGGGAGGGGGGGGAGGGAGAGGGAGGGGAGGGGGGGGGGAGGGGGCCGTGGGGGGAGGGGGCCGTGGGGGGAGGGGTTCGTGGGGGGAGGGGGGGGAGGGGGAGGAGGGGAGGGGCCCGTGGGGGGAGGGGCCCGTCGGGGGGAGGGGCTGGAGGCCCCCCCCTCCCCCCGCCCGCACCTGCGTTTGCACAGCGGCCCTTCTGCAGGCTGAGCCGCTTTCTGACCTTTGCCTCTGACCTTTGCCTCTGACCTTTGCCCTCTGGCGGCACCTGAACTGAAACAGAAAGGCCGCCCTGGGGGCAGGGCTCCAGGCGCACGGGTAAGAAGGGGGTCCGGCGGGCTCCCCCAGAGGGCGGCCCAGGCCCTGCCGGCATCTGCGGCGGGACTGGGCGGGACTGGGTGCTCTGCTCTGGGGGCGGGGGCCCCGGGGGACCATGGCTGCCAGTGCCCCCAGAGCAGAGCACCCAGGGCCGGAGACAGGGCGGGGGCCGGGCAGAGGCCGGGTGTCCCATGGGTGCGGGGCCGGAGGCCACAGCGGAGGGGACTTTCTAGAAGGAGCGCAACGTCCTGTCCTGAAAGCGGAAAGCCCAGGACAGATGGGGCCCCCAGTGTGTGTGGGGTGCTGGGGGGCCTGGCGGGTGAGGGGGTGCCCCAGGGTCTGCAGGCACAAGGCTGGGGTGCAGCTGCGGAGCGCCCCCAAACTGTGCCGGGGGGGCTTGACGCAGCCAGCGGGGCACGATTGGGGGCGGGGCGCTGGAGGGGGTTAACGGAGGTGCCCTGGGCCCTGAGACGGGGTTAAGGGGCCCCCGGGGCCCCCTCCCGCCTGGGCCGCCCCCACCCCATCCCCTGCGCTGCGCCCAGGAGCCGCCGGGGTAAGTGGGGAGTCGGTCCTTCCAGGAAATCAGCCCCGCACCCCGCACCCCGCACCCCGCACCCGGGAGAAGCTGGGACGAGAGGGAGCAAGAGGAAGGGGCGCCCCAGCCCCCCACCCCCCACCTGTCCGCCCGGCTCCCGCCTTCCGCCGCGGGGCCTGGGGGGCCGGAGCGGGGCGTCGCTGGGAGGAGCGGGGCGCGGAGCCTCGGCTGCCCCCCCCGCCCCCCCCCCCCCCCCCCCCCCCCCCCCCCCCCCCGCCCCCGCCCCCGCCGCCCCCCGGAAAGTTTGCGCCGCCCCTGCCCCCGGGGCGCGGGCGTCGCGCCGGAAAGTTTGCGCGCGGCTGGCGCGGGGCGCGGGGCGCGGGCGCGGGAGCCGGCGGGCGGCGGGCGGCGGAGAGCGCGGAGCCGGACCCGGACCCGGACCCGGACCCGGACCCGAGCGCGCGGTGAGCACCCGGCCGAGGGGACGTCCCGGGGCCGCGCAGAATGGGGCTCGGAACCGGCCAACGGGGACCCGGGGTTGCGTGCTCACCCCGTCGACCGGGCCCCGGGGTGCGCCCTCCTCTCTCCGGGAAGCGCGGGGTGGCCGCGGCCGCCAGGTGCTCGTCCGCCCCGCCCCCGCCCCCACGGGGCTCCCCGCTACTCCCTCCAGCACCCCGCCTCCCTCCCCCACGGGCAGCGCCGTGGAGACACCCCAGCGCGCGTCCTCGGCGGCCTGGCCTCCCGCCTCGGGGCCCGGCTCCCCAGGAAGCTC